>MU853422.1:202263-218845 GCA_033297235.1 Trichocladium antarcticum
CGCCCCGCTATAGCCTTACGCGCCGCCGTAGCCCTATACCCCGCTATAGCCCTACGCGCCGCCATAGCCCTACGCGCCTCCGCGCTACGGCTAGCTACCGCAGCTACTACAGCCTCCTCGGCCGGCCTGGTAATACCTTGAGATATAGTCGCCGGCGCCGTACTTAAAGCATAGGCCGCTAGCCCTACAGCGCTCCTTTTCTTACGGTATAAGCGCGGCTAGGGTAACGGCGTCGATCTCTATAGCGTTAGGATCCTAGGCTCTCCCGGTACCCCCGCCGCTACTACCGTAATATATAGCGAGCGCGCCGTTACCGCTACGGATCTTCTTCCTAAAGTCCTCCGTATCTAAGTTCGTAGATAGGGTCTAGGCTATCTTGGCCTACGCGTTGAAGTCGTCCGACGCTAGTAGCCTAACCTACAACGTAAACGTAACTAAGAGGCGGGCCAAGATCCATTCTCTAAATATACGGACCTACATTACACTCTCGATATTAGTAGTGTCAGCTAGGTTCGAGAACTCTATTAGGAAGTTATTAAAGTTCGCGAACTTGTTCTCCTAGACGAGTATATAGAGCTAGTTCGCGGCTACTATAGCGACGTCGTAAGTTATATACTACTTCTCGAGGTCGTTTAGGAACTTAGTCCTAGTCTTCTAGTACTAGCGCCTATCGTCGTCTAGGTAGTTCTTGATCGTCTAGAGCTTCGACTTAACCGCGTAGCTCGCGTTGCTACCGAGCATTGCCTTAGCGTATAGGATCTTTATACACTTAGTCGAGAACTCGCAAGGGCGTATTCTCTAGTGCCCCTAGACCTTATCTAACTAGTCGTTGAACAAGGTAGTCCGTTTAATAGTATCTTTCTCTTCCCCTATAAACGGTATCGGGTAGAGGAGGGATATTGCAGCTAGGTCGTCCTTATTACGGTGCTAGTATAACGGCTAGCTACTACCTCTACTACCTCTAGCTAGCGCGGCGCTCGTTACCTCGAGCGCCTATAGGGTTATTAGTCTCTACTCCTTAAGTATCTTCGAGATTACTACGTTCGTATACTTCTACGCCTCGAGCTATTC
This sequence comes from Trichocladium antarcticum, assembly GCA_033297235.1. NCBI lineage: Eukaryota > Fungi > Ascomycota > Sordariomycetes > Sordariales > Chaetomiaceae > Trichocladium > Trichocladium antarcticum. Next base: position 203,335 of record MU853422.1, read on the forward strand.
GTAGAGCGCCTTGCCCTTAGTAACCGCGTTATTAGCTATTGCCTAGGTATTAGCGAGTACGGCGAGTGTCGCCTTCTGCTCCACTAGCGCGGCTCTTAGCTACTTACGTATAATAGCGGCACGTAACGGGCTAGCTTGCTCTAGCGCCTATATTAGTATATTATTACTATCTTCTACCCTGTCTATTATCCTAGTTCGTTAGGGTAGTTCTATAGGGGGTAGTCCTATATATTAGATATCCTATATGTCGGACTATGAATAGGGGTAGGGTGCTCGTTTTAACTTGTACTACGTGGTCAAGGTCAAACAAAGTCCGGTACGTTAGAAAAAAGAAGCGTTCTAGCTAGTCTAAAGTGTTCGATCTACCTCTAACGGTCTAACTAGCTACGCGCGCGAGTTGAAGGTACAACCTACTATAACGGTCGTATATAACAAGGTTACACAATAGTGTAACCTTCGTAGGAGCTCGCGAGGGCTAAAGGCTCTACGTAGCGAGCTCTACCTAGTATAGAGCTACGCTCCTCTAGCTACAGAGTGCTTAGCTAACCATATAGCATAGCACATAACATAGCACATGACACAGACTGTGCCTGTGACACGTAGGGGGGGGAATAGGGTCTAGGGGGTAGTCTCCTAGCGCCGGCTACTACCTCTACTAGCCTCGGTAATATAGGGGGCGGCGCTTCGACCGGCATGCCTATCGCTCCTAGCGGTACGAGCGTCCCCCGCGGGTCGGCCTACGCGCCTCCCTAGGACGTAGATCTCTACCGTCTACAGGCCTGTCTCCGCCTATCGGACCGCCTGGCTCTCTTGTAGTTAGAGAGCTTGCTTGTAGCGATAGCGACCTTGTCGTTGTTACTAGAGGTGCTATAGTCGTCGTCTTCGGGTACGTCCTCTACCGTTATATTGAACTAGGGCAGACAGCTCTTAGCTAGAACAGGGGGGCATTCGTGGTGGATTTTTCGTTTTTTGACTGCTTGTAGCGCCATGCGTTGTTTTATAGTCATATATATAGCCAGTTAGACCGCCTACTTGGGCAGACGATAACACTCTTGGGATATAAAACTCCTCCCCTAAATTTGACACTTTTGGCTCTAAGCCTTCCCGCTGCCTCTAGGTATATGTTTTTATAGTGATCTTGTTCGCCTTCCTCTAAACAGGGGGAGATATATGTCCGGAGGGCGATATCTTAATCGGATCGGTCATAATTGAAGTCCGAAGATACGTCGGTAACCTTAGACGCTTGCTGACTTGTCTATCCCTACTATAGTCTTCCCTACTACTATAGAGTAGGTTGGTTTATAGTTTGCTCTAGTTTAAATAGGGGCTTAATCGGGGAGAAGCTTCGCTTCGGGTCCAAACTAGACTTAAAGATCTAGGCACTACTCTTACATCGGAATATAGAATCTGCCGCTATAACATTCGACAAAATCAGGGGCGTAGGAGATCTATGCTTCGTTAGCACGCGCTAAGCATCTAATACAAACCCTTACCGCCTGTTTAGCTAGACGACGATTATAGCGACCTCGTTGTCGAATCGGAGGGTTCCTACGTTCAGCTATAGGTCTTCGGCGACCTGCTCGGTTATTCCAGGGGTATACGACATTATCGGAAATAAGACCTTAGCTAAGGGCGCGAGGCTCCCCCTGTTTGTTGCAAGCGCCTAGGCTTTGTAAGAACAGGGGGCTATATATATCGGATTTAACATAGTTAATTAGAAGCATTCGTTTGCCGCTACAGCTATTATTATTAGACGTACTAGTCCGGACGTAGATATAGGTGGCCGGCCTACTCTAGTCCGCTAACTACATTATTCGAAAAGTACACTTAGAAGGATTCGAATCTTAGATATATACTAAGCCCTCTATTAGAATAGAGGGGGACGAAACACAGTTCGTTGCCCCAGACACATTTGCTTACTCTATCAGGATCCTACATCGTTCGAGAAGTATACTCGGAAGGGGTTAAGTCTCTAGAAATACGCCCGGACTTCATTATACCAGGGATATACGACACTATTAGAAAATAAGATCTCGGCCCCCAAGGACGCCAGACTCCCCTTGTTTGCTATAAGCGCCTAGGCTTCGTAGGAACAGGGGGTTATATACATTAGATTTAACAAGGACATTCGCCTTTACTACCGTAGCTATTATCAGGGCAGGTACATTTAGAAAAAGGAATCGGACCTCTAGAAATACACTAGCCTTATTAGAAACATTAGTATCTTAGATATACGCCAAGCCCTCTATCAGAATAGAGGGGGACGATATATAGTTCGTTGCCCCAAACACATCTGCTTACCCTATATAATCAGAAGATCAACAAAAAGCCTTAAAGAGCCCCTAACGCTAAACTCGGCCCCCTTTTGTTACTAAATCTTTTTTTTCCCTACTCCCCCTACGCCCCGACTCTTTAGAAGAGTTAGCTAGTCTTACGCAGCCGTTAGAACACCCGGCCACTGCTATCGAACCGCTACTCAGGGACGATTTACAGTCTCCCGGCGCCCTCCCCGGCCCTGGCCCCCCGTTACTAGCTATCCTTAGCCGTAAGGACTGCCGGCCCCCCCCCCCCCTGACTGTCACGGCACCTCCTACCCCTACGAACCGGCTTAGCAACTAGACAATTCATAGGTAAGGAGATAGCCCGCCGTTAGAACAGAGGGACGACTGCTCGGCCGGGAGGCTAAGTCGTAGTCGAAAGGGAAGAGGAAGCACGATAGCGAGCCCGTCGTAGAGCGCTTGTCGTAGAGTAGAGGCATAGGAAGCTACTAGAGTTTTAAGGGGTTAGCGTGTTATTTCCTTCTATTAAAAGTTATTGCATTTTTACCCCTATTTCTTTTCTACCCTTCCTTTCTTATATACCCCCCCTATATCCTTGTTTTCTTGAAAATTCTTCGCTTCTCCCTTTGTTCTAACGGACCCCCCTCGAGTCGTTTATTCTTTTTTTAGTACCTGACCCTCCTTTAGGACCGTTTCGTCCTCTATTACGTCGCTATAAGCCGAACCCCCTCTCTATACGCCTGTTGTTGTTAGCGGATCACTACCTTAAGGTCGAAATGTAGGATCTCCCTAGATAGACAAGATAATAAAGGACAGGCGGTTAGGGTCGTAATACCGGCCTTAAGAGAGTAAGCTAGATGCCCCTCGTTGACGGATTCCTAGCTACACTCCTTGCTAGACTACAGACAGTTGCTGCACTTGCTATTAAGGACCTTAGGCACCAAGACGTAGCTATAGAAGGGCTACATCGTCTAGAACCGGACCTAGTCGCTAGTCCCCGGGTATAGACTAGTGGTTACGGTACGCTAGTACGCTTCTTAATAGTAGCGACATAGAATCGAATTGCTATACCTAGGATCAGCACCGGCTTCACTAGAATAGAGGGAGAGTTACTCACTTATACCCGAAGAACTAGACGAAGAACCCCTCGCGACGATTCGGCCAACTATAGAAGTTATATAGCCACTGCCTAAGATACAGACCGTTATACTACTTGACAAAGACAGGGCGAAGCCGGCTAAAGAACCCTCGCTACTTGAAGAGCGCCTAGTAGCCGTCGTTAAGCTAGACCTGGCCCTAGAACTTTAACAACGCCCGCTGGTTATACGGTAGCCGCTACTAAAGGAACGGTATCTCCCCCTCGCTTAAGTCTAACACCCTCGAGATCTATAGTAGCTAGGCCACTAGGAACTAGAAGACCGGTAGTACGAAGGGTTGCTAAGCGTCAGAAGGCCGGGGCTTGTTAGTATTATAAGTCGGCCGGACAACCTAGACAAATTAACAGGGGACTACGAATCTCCGGTCCTAGGAGAGCGTTAAGTCCACGGGCCGGCTTATAATCCGTAGGAGCAGGGGGCGAAGACTGGTATCGACCTGGACTTCCGACTAGGAGAGCTCGAGGTTCTGCTAAGAGGGAGCTATAGTATTATATAGTGCGAATTCTAACGTAGGAGCGTAGTCGAATTCGAAAGGGAAGAGGAAAGGCAAGCAAGCAAGCAGGCTAACCCCCCCTTCTTATACTACTCCCCTAGAACAGGCGGCGAAGCTATCCTAAGTTATCCAGCTAGCACGAAGGAAGGAGCTATAGAGAGATCTTTCGATTCCCCCCCTCTTTCTAAGGGCCCGGAATAGATAGCTAGTTTATCCTAAGCTAAGCTACTAGCGCAACGGAAGGAGCTACGAAATTGCGAATTCTAACGCGGGAGCGTAGTCGAATTCGAAAGGGAAGAGAAACTATAAGTATACAAACAGGCTACCGACCCTCCCTTCTAATACGGCTCCCCTAGAACAGACGGCCAAGCCATCCTAAGTTATCTAGCCAGCACGAAGGAAGGAGCTACATAGGAATTTTTCGACTTTTCGGCTACCTTCTCGCCTATAAAGTCTTCCTTACTAGCCCTTATTTTTTCTCATTTTCCTCTCTCCCTCGAACAACTTCGATCTTCGCTCGCTGCCCCTCCCTCTATTCTCCCTAAGATATATATAGCTATTAACCTCTCGGCCCTCCTCCCTTCCTATTAACTAGATCCCCCCCCTTCTTTTCTCGCGATATATCGACTAACGTAGGTAGCGCTACCGACTAGCAATAGTAGCTTGAGTCTTAGAGGATAGGCGTAGGCAATGGTTAGAATGCGCCTAGAGCCTTCGAAAGCGAGCTCTAGCTCCCTGTCGATAGGAGAGTCGACTTCCTAGCGTATGTTAGAAGCCGATGGCCGTACTAGCTACAAGCCGCCGGGTCGCGCAAGGAAGACCGAATTATAGCAAGCCTCTTCCCTAGCCTTACGACCCCTAGAACAGATAGCGAGACGTTCTATAGAATCTCCTAGCTAACTATAGTGTACTCGCTCTACGATATTAAGGGTATAATCGAGAATAGAGAGTAGCTCTAAGGCTATAACCTTATCGTCGCCCTATGCTATTTCCTAAGCGGTTTCGAGGACCAGGTGTACATTTATAACACCTGGATTAGCAATAGTAAATCGGTCTACCCCCTAGAGACTAACCTAAACACCTAGGTATAGATGGCGTCGAAGCGATTCTAGGTTATCTTAGGCACGAAGAACCTAAGCTATTAGGTTCTAACAATCTACGACTAAGCTAGTTATAGTACAATATACTTTAACTCCCTAAGGCACCGTATATAGGATACCTACCTCTACTAGCTAAAGATTATAAGCTAGATCCAGGCGTCCTACCTTTACCCTAGTTATACGAAACCGGAGGTATATAAGCGTAGACCGGTATAGTTAGAGGACTAGGAGTATAGCGTGTAGGTTCTAGAGTATACCCGCCTGTTCTTCTAAAAAGGACTATAAGCCGGAGGTATCTATAACGCCCTACCGTAGATATAGAGTCGGATCTTTAACGGCGTCTAGATGAACACTAAGATAAGGACGGAGTATATAATCTCCGCGTAGCTAGCTTATACCTACTACGCACTGGGCTTCGAAGGACATACGCCTATCCGCCCGCGCGATATAGACATAGTAGCTTACAATGAGCAGAAAGCTAGGTTTAGTCCCTCCCCTCGTCCCTCCGCCTCTAGTACCCTGGCTCGGGTACCTTCCTCGGAGCCAGCCGTTATAATAGCTAGCGAAGCCTCTTGTTAGACGATACCGGCTATATATTCAGAGATAGCCCTGTCGGAGGACCGTCAATCTTTGTCGTAGTTACTAAGTCTTAGGTTAACGCGTATAACCTCCGGTAGTTCCGCTATCGGCTTTATTACTTAGCAGATGTTAAACCTTCTACGGCCTAGCCTACTACCTTCGGTATCGTCGCTAGCGATTATTAGGATCCTATCTTCGCCTGTTCTAAAGGGGCAGGAAGATACCCTAGCGTCGCCGCTGTCTTAGCCGCGGCCGGAGCCTCGTAAGACAAAGTCCTCCGGCGATTCTACAGCGACACCAAGGACCAAGACGCTACGGTTATAGTTATAGCTATAGCCAACCCCCTCAAGACGCTTGTAGCGTCTAGCCGGCATCCCCCCTAAGACTATCGATCTTCCGGTACTGCCGTTACCTCCTATCTAGGAAGAGCCTACCTCTAGAGTAGTTATCCACCCGCTAACCTTTTAAGATACGTTCCCTTATAGGTTCTATATACTACCGCTATATATACTATAGTTCGCTAGGTAGGACGATATTAACAAGCAAGCGGAAGAGCTTAAGCGCCGTTAGTAGGGTACGTAAGTATAGGATCAGCGGCTAAGTCGCGCCAAGAGGGCTCGTCGCCGGGAGCAGGGACGTTAATGGACGTTGACGGAGATAGATAGAGCTTTGTTTTGTTTTGCGAGTTCTTAGGCAGGAGCTCTAGCAAACTCGAAAGGGAAGTGTGAACTAGGGTAGACAGCTCTTAGCTAGAATAGGGGGGCATTCGTAGTGGATTTTTCGTTTTTTAACTGCTTGTAGCGCCATACGTTGTTTTGTAGTTATATATATAGCTAGTTAGACCGCCTACTTAGGTAGACGATAACACTCTTAGGATATAAAACTCCCCCCTTAAATTTAACACTTTTAGCTCTAAGCCTTCCCGCTGCCTCTAGGCATATGTTTTTATAGTGATCTTGTTCGCCTTCCTCTAAACAGGGGGAGACATGTGTCTAGAGGGCGATATCTTAATTGGATCGGTCACAATTAAAGTCCGAAGATACGTCAGCAACCTTGGACGCTTGCCGACTTGTCCATCCCTACTATAGTCTTACCCACCACTATAGAGTGGGTTGGTTTGTGGTTTGCTCTAGTTCAATATAGTACCGCTTGCTGTTCCTAGGGGGTAGGGGTACCTCTAGCTAGCCTACCTACTAAGCGACCTAGCTCCTAATATACTCTAGTAGGTACCTCCTGCAGTAGTGCTCTGTAAATTCAAGCTATAGGGTCTCCTAGTCGATCCGTAGGTTATGCTTCTATAGCTACAGGAGGCCTAAGATTACTAGGGTCTCCTTTACAAGCGTCGTAACGAAATACACTAGGCTCTCCTAGTAGTTGCTAACGACTAGCGTAAGCGCTACTAAGTGCTCGATCTAGCGCGAGAACCCTCTGTCGGCTAGAAATAGCAGCCACTATACCGCTAGCTTCTCTAGTAGTAGCCTATTCGCAACCGTAAAGCCAAAATCCACGAACGCTAGACCTATATAACCTAAGTCTATAAGTGCTACGTACTCTATATTGCGCCTACTAACCGCTAGGTACGATAATAAGAGAATAGATTTAGCGCTACTACCTACGGTACTAATAACTAAACTATCTCCTTATCCCTCCTATAGCTAGCGGTACCCCTCCTATAAGCGATAGTTTATAGGAGCTCCTTGTTTCCCTAGTTGTTATATAAGAAGCCGAAACTAGAGGGTTACTCTATACTCTAGTAAGCGCTATAGTCCTCCTGCTTGTCTACCTCCCTAACGACAAAACCGCTTTAGTTAGGGGCGTCTATAAAACGTATAGCGAGCCCGCCTTAACCCCTCTAATAGGCCCTAGCGTAGCCGCTTACGCCGCTATAAGCTAGGAGGCCCCTAGAGGGGGCTTAACCGAAGCCTTACTAAGTAGGCTACTACTATCCCTAAGGCTGCTGCTATCTCTACGCGCCGCTATAGCCCTGCGCTCCGCCGTAGCCCTACGCTCCGCCGTAGCCCTGCGCCCCGCTATAGCCTTACGCGCCGCCGTAGCCCTATACCCTGCTATAGCCCTACGTACCGCCGTAGCCCTACGCGCCTCCGCGCTACGGCTAGCCGCCGCAGCTACTACGGCCTCCTCGGCCGGCCTAGCAATACCTTAAGATGTAGTCGCCGGCGCCGCACTTAAAGTATAGGCCGCTAGCCCTACAGCGCTCCTTTTTTTACAGTATAAGCGCGGCTAGGGTAATAGCGTCGATCTCTATAGCGTCGGGATCCTAGGCTCTCCTGGTACCCCCGCTACTGCTACTGTAATATATAGCGAGCGCGCCGTTGCTACTACGGATCTTCTTCCTAAAGTCCTCTATATCTAAGTTTGTAGATAGGGTCTAGGCTATTTCGGCCTACGTGTCGAAGTTGTCCGACGCTAGTAGCCTAACCTACAATGTAAACGTAGCTAAGAGGTAGGCTAAGATCTATTCTCTAAATATACGGACCTACGTTATACTCTCGATATTAGCGGTATTAGCTAGGTTCGAGAACTCCATTAGGAAGTCGTTAAAGTTTACGAACTTATTCTCCTAGACAAGTATATAGAGCTAGTTTGTAGCTACTATAGTAACGTTATAGGTTATATACTATTTCTTAAGGTTATTTAGGAACTTAGTCCTAGTCTTCTAGTACTAGCGCCTATTGTCGTTTAGGTAGTTCTAGATCGTCTAGAGCTTCTCTTGCGTGGGCTTACAGTGGCACTGGAAGAGCATGTGGGAGAGATGCGTTGCATTGATTGTTATATATCGAAGGAAGAGACAGAGGAAAGAGAGTATGTGAGAACACAGCTATATATATAACAGGAAATGAGAAACGGGGCGCTAAGTGGGTGCGAAGCAGCCAATCAGAGCGGACTGCAGAGACAGGGCTAGCTAGGTCGTGACACACCCCCCAGCTGCGAAGCAGCTGAAAGAGAACACCTAGCTGGCTGGCTGGCGGCGAGATGCTGAAAATAGGAGGTCGAAGGCTCGAATTGCTAGAGTAGGGTTAATGGCCAAAAACGAAAATCCTTATCGTTGACATGTGACCTAGCGTCGCGTTTGTATAATCGAAGATATGCTAATGTAGATCCTGGCCAATTAGAACGCGGTCGTATCGGTCGGTTATATACGATCTTTAGTCGCCTATTTTACGAAGTTGAATCCGAACCGTCCTACAATAACAAAAATCAATCGCGCCGCCGACCCCTCTAACTATAACTACAATAACAATAAAAACAACAATAGCTCCGAATACTCGGGGTATAGCTGCCTCCGTCGCCCGCGTAGCGTTATTAGAGAAAGCCCGCGCGACTAGGCTCGCGAATCTACGCGTAGCGCGCGAAGAAGAAGAAGAGGAAGAAGAGGTCGTCGCCGTAGGCGCCGACGATGCCGCTCTTATTAAAGAGAGCGTGACTAGGGTTTCGAAGACCCCGAACAAAAGAAAGAGGGACATAGTTCCCGCTACGCCCAGGTATATTAATCGCGTTTCTATTAATTAAAGCGTTTTTGTTGATTAACGCGCTAACTTTTGGATACCTAGTTATAATAGCGACGAGGATATCGCCACCTTTACGTCCCGCGCTATGGTTTGCCGCCGTTACCTACGTTCGGCCCTATATAGGTCGTCAAGTAGCGCTTGCTTAGTTCGCCCGGATACCGAGGACGAGGACGAGGCCTACGTTTAGTGCTTGCGTACTAGATATCCGTACAAGAAGTTGCCGGAACCTATAGTCGAGATAGCTATAGAGTTCCTCTCTACAAAGTAGGGTAGCGAGGCTACGGCTAGCGTAAGTTCCTTCTCTGTTCCTATTGATCGCCGCGTACTAATGATAGTATAGCAATTGCAACGGGTTCGCCTCGCGGCGAAGCACTTAATAGAACGGGAGGAGAAGAAGGAGAAGGCGGCGGCGGATACGGCTACTAAGGTCCGGGCTAAGGCGATTGCTAAGTCTTGGGCCAAGGTGGCTACTAAGGCGGTTGCTATATTGAGGGCCAGAGCCGAGGAGAGGCGTGCCGTTGCGGCTGCCGCTGAGGCGGCTGCCGCCGAGGCGGCTGGCTCTGACGATAGGTTGGTAGTAGTTGGCTCCCGCAAGGTTGCTAACTAGGGAGAGGCTCCCGCTCCGGTTAGGCTAGTTGCTAGTAGCGTTTCGGCCGTTCCGGCTGCCGAGTTGGCTAGATTAGCGAAGGAGGCTCGGGAGTCGGATGACGCAGGGGCGTCGTTAGCTTTGAGGTTATCGATAGCTATAATTGGTAGTTTATACTACGTATTAGCCGCGATGGATACCTATTGTACGGAGTTAAAGAGGAGGAAGTCGGGCCAGTAAGCTCGGGAGTGTATATATATGTAGCTACGTTTGTATTTGGTGATTTTCTTGTATGCTATTTTGCTCTTTCGGGCCGGATAATGCCTAGTATGTTTTAGGCTAGATGCCCAGTGTTAGATACCTAGCTTAATTACAAAGATCCGTTTTACTCTATTCAATAATGTGGCGAGCGTCTTAGAGGTTCAATATAGCGCGGAAGTGCTCGAACTTCTAGCGCGGCAGCCGTTTTGTAAGACCGTCTGCCAGTATATCGGCCGTAGGTAAGTACTTAACCTTAAATGACCTGTTAGTATACTCCTGACGTACCTATATGTTATAGATGTCTATATAGCGAAGCTTAGTAACTATGCGCTGGTTGTCTCCCGTAACGAGGCGGATAGTTTGCTGATTGTTATAGAAGATACGGTATAGTTCGCTAAGATCGAACCGAATGTTAGCGAAGAAGCGTTTCAACGCTATAGTCTTACGCGTAGTAAGAGAAACAGTAAGTAACTTAGCTTCTGTCGAAGAAGTCGTAACGGTCTTTTAGCGGTAGGCTTTCTAATTGATAACCCTACCGTATAGCATTATAATATACCCTTAGGATAAGCGGCGCGTCTTCTCGATATCTGCGAACGAGGCGTCGCCGGCGATAAGCAGGATATATATCCTAAAGGCGATACCGTACCGAATAGCTAAAAACCAGGTACCGAAGAGGTAAACGATGACGTGTTCCGTAGCCTCGATATATATAGGGCTAGGATTCTTTAAGAACTAAGAGAGCTGCGATGCAGCGAAGGCTATATCGGGGCGGATTATAATAGCTATATATAGAATAGAGCCAACGAGTTCCTAGAACCGCTTGATATCCTTAAACGGAGCAAGACCCTCGAATAGGTAAAGGTCGTATTCTAGGGGGATGTACGGGAAGCGAGTCTCCTTGTTAAGATTAAAGCGCTTAGCGATCCGCTCGATATACTGATCGTGGACTAGATAGACTATACGATCCTCGTGGTTTCTTAAGACGTAGATACCGAGGAACCACAAGACGTCGCTTTAACTATGCACTTTGTACTTTGCAGCTAGCGTATCTATGATCTAGTTTGCCTTATTAGCGTAGTCCTTATAGTAGAATATAAGGTAGTCGTCTATATAAAACAGAACCACTACGCGGCGGTGTTGGTCGTAAAACAAGCATAGTTCCTTACCCGATACTATTAGACTAAGTTCGCGGAGCGAAAAGGAGAACTCTTTATACTATAGAAGGGGGGATTCGCGTAAGCTATATAACGCTCGTTCAAGTTCGACGAAGGTATTACCTTGCTTGAAGCCGGCCAGGAGGTAATAATCCTCCCTAAACCCCTAAAGGAGCTTATAGACGATTCCTTTGTCCATTTTAGCGTTCAGGAATGCCTAGGCGACGTCAAACTGCTTAACTTCTATATCCGTGTCGGCGGCGATAGCTATTATAGCCCGGAAGGAACGGGATACAAGTGTTACAGCGTATATGTTTTGCAACGAATTAGCGCTCTAAAGATCACCTTTTACGTAGATACGCGCCTTGCATTTCTCTAAGAATCCGTCCTTGTCCTATTTGTAGGCGAATACCTACTTTAGGGGTAGGGGCTTCTCCTTAGAGAGTTTGGATATAGAGGACCAAGTAATATATCTCTAGGTTTTACGATTCACAAGATTCCGAATCTCCGATTCGGTAGCTCTAACGAACTCTTTGCCTATCGGATACTTAGTAAGTTACTTCTAAGACTTTGGAGCTTTAAGAAGGGTATCTCGGTAAACGCGGGGAGGGGCCGGGGCAGCGTTAAGTCTAGCCGCGTACCAGGGTATAATCGCGGCGGCGATAACTATATATAGAGTACGGTATGCCCGATCTCCCTTATTAAGTACCTCCTTATAGTATAGTATATACGTTTTGTAAAACGCTTGCTATATTCTAAGTTCAGGGACGTGGATGCGGTCCGGAGTATACATTTCCGAAGTAAATCTAACAATCCTAGCGGTAGATATAGAAGGACCGTCGTTAGCAGGGTCTTCTAGGTCCATTCCCCTAAGCCGCCGGCTCGTACAAGATACCGGGGCGAATACCCGCTTAGTATACTTACGTTTTGTACGTTCGCGGGCAGGGGACTCGGGTTTGTTAGTATTGTCTGAGTTATCCGAGCTAGAGGAGTAGTAGCTAGGGTTTGAAGATTCCAGGCTGTGATTCTCAGGAAGTAGGTCGTCCGAGTGTATAGAGTGCTCAGGATAGTGATCGACCAAGTCCTCGAAAACAATGCTTATATTAGAGGCAATGCTTTGTACACTTCTAAGGCTATCTCTAGAAGTGTGTGTATAATCCCTATTGTCATCCGGGCTCGTAGGCCCGGTAGGGGTAGAGGCTAAACTTTAAAATAACTAATCTAGTATCGGGAGTCCTCTATACGCGTAGTCTCTAGAAACTAAAGGTGGCTTACTTGTGTCACGCTAGGCCACCGTTCTAGATATAGTCACCCCCGAGTCCTGACTAGGATTCGGAGTTTCTACACCCCCGAGCTCGTCTTTAGAATACTCGGGGGACACAGACGCGGGAGTCGTCGCTTCTAGATTGTCCATCTCGCTGTCCTTAACGCCGCTTAGCACTACGCCTACAGCGGGCAAGTATAGCTAAAGCTCCAGGGAGTCCACCAGATTCCGCTTCTCAGCGATAGTCTATAGATCGAACCTCCCTTCGCCCTTCTCGAAGAACTGGTTCTCGTTGAAGGTAACGTTGCGAGTTATAACGACTTTGCGGAGTGCCGGAACCTAGATTCGGTAGATGTTTAATACCTTGTAACCAACAAGGTAACCGATATACGCTCTAGGCTTCGACTTATATACGCGCTTCTACTCATCCCTCTCTCTCTCTTTGTATAGAGGATATACGCGGCAACCGTATACGTAGATACCGCTCCAGTTAGGCCGTAGATCCGCTATAAGGGAGACGATCGCGTCTGGCTAAAAGAACCGGAAGTAGGTTTGGAACTAAGTAAGGAGGACGTCGTTTGGTGACTTCATCGAAGGATGCGTTTAACTCGGGCTTATACTAATAAGCTACGTAGATACCTCCTCTCCTTCTAGCCAGAGGTTGCCTAGGAGACCGGCTCCGGCTATCATCTTGATAGAGCGGGTGATAACTTCTTGACCAGCGCGTTCGATAGCGCCAGTTGGTTCGTATATGTTAGACGGAGGGAGTTCAAGCTCGATACCTAGTTCTACGTACCATTTCTAGTACCGGGTACGGCCACGATCCCTAGTTTTAACAAAGGAGCCTTTGTTATTATGCTTGAACTTGCAGATCGCTACGCTAAATTAGCGTCGCACCTAGGCCTCGAAGCATTGAAGAATCGGGAGAAGGAGGTCCTAGGTCTTGTCTTTAAGGCAGAAGACGAAGGGTTTGCCGGAGAACTCGTCTTTAAGAATCAGAGAGTAAATGGATCCATTATACCTACGCATATAATAGAAAAGGTCCCAAAATACTCGCTAGAACGGCCGTACTAACTTGGTTATAGGAGGCCTACGGGAGACGACTTTTCCCTAGTATACAATAGAGCAAGCCTTACAGTCAATGCGTTTAGTTCCGTTAATTCGAACGTTCTGGCCTCTCTAGACAAGAGCCTTGAGCGTATCCTGGCCAAGATGACCAGCGCGGATATACCAAAGGTGTTTGGAATCCTCGCGGGGTAGGAGAGGGTGCCTCGATCCTAGTCCTTAACGAACTTGTTTTATAGTGTCGCTTATCGTAGCTAACATTACAAGCGTAGCGGAACTAACAGCGAAGTCGTCCAGACAGCTAGGTTAGATATTGTAGATTATAGCAAGGGACTACTCCGAAGGTATAGTAGGAGGATCCTTGTAGATCTTAGCGAGAGCTTGTTCTTTATTATAAGAAACGGCAAGGGAAGAGTTACAATTATAAGGATACGGTAGGTAGGTAGAGAGAGGCTTATATTCTAAAAACACTAGCTTGTGCCTACGAAGGAGAGACGCGATAACAATATTGCTCTCTATCGAACCGAAACGTAGTATATAGTCTAAACTATAGTACCAGATGTTGGCCTTGTAGAGGGCCGCCTCTAAGATAATGTTAGAGTGGAATCCCTTAATAACTACAACGTTGTTAAGAACCAGATCCTTAGATCGTAGGCCGTTAACGCTATTAAGTGCTCCCTTGATACGCTATTTGCCCCTTCTAGAGATAGGGAAACGGGTGGTGCTAGCCTTAATATAGTTATCCTTCCTCGCTTTGACAAGGGACCCTTCTTCTAAGAGTGCAGGGTCGTTGACAAGGTAGGTTGCTCTATAGTTGTTAACTAGGATGCTGTCCGATAGGATGTGTTTGCCGGAATCGACGGTTACGAAGATACCGAAGCTATTGCCAAGGCCAGTTTCTTTACCGAGGGCCGAGAGTTCCGTAGGATTAATGATCGCGGCTATTACCGCGCCGGGAAAGCCCAGTTTAGTAGACGAAGTAGAGCTAGACAGGGATACGGGCTGGGGTTTAATTGCCTAACCTTCCTTTTTAAGCTAGGCGCGGAGGTTGTTCTACTTTTTCTCGGCGAACCGTTCGTAGATCTACGAAACGAACTTGGGACTGACCGGGCCTTTCGGATGTTTGAACCTAGTTAACGTAGATTTAAGCATGTTGTAGTCAATCGGCTTCTAAACGTGATTAGAGATTATACACGGGCAGGGGTGCTTAGGCTTAGTAGACGAAGATTTTTCACCTCCCTTGCCCCGATCGCGGCGTTTGCTAGAACTAGTAGATTTAGTGGTAGCGAAGCTGCCGTTGAAGTCCGGCTTGCTATAGCCGACGACGGTCTCGGCGGCTTAGATTAGGTCCTTAAGGCTCTTAAGGGGTTTTCCGACGCGGTTATCGATAATTGCTACGTTATATTCGCGGCGGCCCTATTCCGGGATAAGACGATCTTTAATTGCGCGAAGGAAGTCTAGAACGGGCAGAGTGCTACGAATGCACTCGAGACCGGCTACCTTAGCGCGTTAGTAAGCCTGGCGGTAGTTGACGATCTAGGTCCGCAGGTCTATATTAGATTGCTTGGCCTCTTTAAGACAAGCGAGATACCGTTAGCGGGTTATGTTAGTAATTATATTATCCGAGATTCCAACTTGGCGTTCTAGAGTACGGAGGAGCGCGCGTACGCCAAGTTGCTACGCCGTAAGGTTAGTCTCGTTAGTAGCGTTATAACGCTCGCGATCGACAGTGGCGATAATGACTTTACGTAGCGTATCCAGGTTCTTCTTATTAACGCTTATACCTAGAGTAAGTTGCTAAGCGGCGTACCTAGTCTAGTTGGCTTAGTGCTAGACAAGGATCCTCTCTAGACTCGGGCGTTAAGGAGGGATAGGCTCTAGACCGCGAGTAGCAACTAGCTTCTCGTTCTAGGCGGTTACCTCGGCGAGCTATTCCGCTTAGTCTCGTGCTATTAGCGTAGCAATAGCCTCCGTAGTAGAGGGCGGCTAAAAACTACCAAGCATCGCCTCCTTAGTAACATCGTTCTGATCGAAACGAACGAT
>MU853422.1:218855-233485 GCA_033297235.1 Trichocladium antarcticum
AGCCTTGAGCGTATCCTGGCCAAGATGACCAGCGCGGATATACCAAAGGTGTTTGGAATCCTCGCGGGGTAGGAGAGGGTGCCTCGATCCTAGTCCTTAACGAACTTGTTTTATAGTGTCGCTTATCGTAGCTAACATTACAAGCGTAGCGGAACTAACAGCGAAGTCGTCCAGACAGCTAGGTTAGATATTGTAGATTATAGCAAGGGACTACTCCGAAGGTATAGTAGGAGGATCCTTGTAGATCTTAGCGAGAGCTTGTTCTTTATTATAAGAAACGGCAAGGGAAGAGTTACAATTATAAGGATACGGTAGGTAGGTAGAGAGAGGCTTATATTCTAAAAACACTAGCTTGTGCCTACGAAGGAGAGACGCGATAACAATATTGCTCTCTATCGAACCGAAACGTAGTATATAGTCTAAACTATAGTACCAGATGTTGGCCTTGTAGAGGGCCGCCTCTAAGATAATGTTAGAGTGGAATCCCTTAATAACTACAACGTTGTTAAGAACCAGATCCTTAGATCGTAGGCCGTTAACGCTATTAAGTGCTCCCTTGATACGCTATTTGCCCCTTCTAGAGATAGGGAAACGGGTGGTGCTAGCCTTAATATAGTTATCCTTCCTCGCTTTGACAAGGGACCCTTCTTCTAAGAGTGCAGGGTCGTTGACAAGGTAGGTTGCTCTATAGTTGTTAACTAGGATGCTGTCCGATAGGATGTGTTTGCCGGAATCGACGGTTACGAAGATACCGAAGCTATTGCCAAGGCCAGTTTCTTTACCGAGGGCCGAGAGTTCCGTAGGATTAATGATCGCGGCTATTACCGCGCCGGGAAAGCCCAGTTTAGTAGACGAAGTAGAGCTAGACAGGGATACGGGCTGGGGTTTAATTGCCTAACCTTCCTTTTTAAGCTAGGCGCGGAGGTTGTTCTACTTTTTCTCGGCGAACCGTTCGTAGATCTACGAAACGAACTTGGGACTGACCGGGCCTTTCGGATGTTTGAACCTAGTTAACGTAGATTTAAGCATGTTGTAGTCAATCGGCTTCTAAACGTGATTAGAGATTATACACGGGCAGGGGTGCTTAGGCTTAGTAGACGAAGATTTTTCACCTCCCTTGCCCCGATCGCGGCGTTTGCTAGAACTAGTAGATTTAGTGGTAGCGAAGCTGCCGTTGAAGTCCGGCTTGCTATAGCCGACGACGGTCTCGGCGGCTTAGATTAGGTCCTTAAGGCTCTTAAGGGGTTTTCCGACGCGGTTATCGATAATTGCTACGTTATATTCGCGGCGGCCCTATTCCGGGATAAGACGATCTTTAATTGCGCGAAGGAAGTCTAGAACGGGCAGAGTGCTACGAATGCACTCGAGACCGGCTACCTTAGCGCGTTAGTAAGCCTGGCGGTAGTTGACGATCTAGGTCCGCAGGTCTATATTAGATTGCTTGGCCTCTTTAAGACAAGCGAGATACCGTTAGCGGGTTATGTTAGTAATTATATTATCCGAGATTCCAACTTGGCGTTCTAGAGTACGGAGGAGCGCGCGTACGCCAAGTTGCTACGCCGTAAGGTTAGTCTCGTTAGTAGCGTTATAACGCTCGCGATCGACAGTGGCGATAATGACTTTACGTAGCGTATCCAGGTTCTTCTTATTAACGCTTATACCTAGAGTAAGTTGCTAAGCGGCGTACCTAGTCTAGTTGGCTTAGTGCTAGACAAGGATCCTCTCTAGACTCGGGCGTTAAGGAGGGATAGGCTCTAGACCGCGAGTAGCAACTAGCTTCTCGTTCTAGGCGGTTACCTCGGCGAGCTATTCCGCTTAGTCTCGTGCTATTAGCGTAGCAATAGCCTCCGTAGTAGAGGGCGGCTAAAAACTACCAAGCATCGCCTCCTTAGTAACATCGTTCTGATCGAAACGAACGATATTATGAACGTAGAGGGTAATGGCGGCGCTTTCGATGTAACGCTTCTAGATCGGCTAATCCGTAGGACCCTTGAGCAGGATGTCCGTTAGGATGGTGATGTTCCCGATTGTGTCTGTAGTAGTAGAAGTCTCTATTGTAGAAGAACGATAGATGGAGGTAGACGGAGATCTAGAAGGTACGGCGGTACGGCGGAACGGGTAGAGAGAGTGGCGCTAAAGAGCGGCTTGACTTGTGCGCGGGCGGGGCGACTTTAAAGGACTTCGCGGAACGGCTGTGTAAGAGCGGTTCAAGCGGAAAACGAGGGAAGCCGTGTGAGGGCTTTGGCGATAGCGATTGTAAAGAACAAGGCAGCGGGACTCGTAAGAATAGTGAAACGAGTTATAAGGATTGTAGAATGACAATGCTTCCAAGCTGTAACGGGTTTAGCTACTATACGAAGGGAAACGAGCACCGGGCTTATAACTCTTGCGTAGGCTTACAGTAGCACTGGAAGAGTATGTAGGAGAGATGCGTTGCATTGATTGTTATATATCGAAGGAAGAGACAGAGGAAAGAGAGTGTGTGAGAACACAGCTATATATATGACAGGAAATGAGAAACGGGGCGCTAAGTGGGTGCGAAGCAGCCAATCAGAGCGGACTGCAGAGACAGGGCTGGCTGGGTCGTGACAGCTTCGACTTAACTACGTAGCTTATATTACTACCAAGCATTGCCTTAGTATATAGGATCTTTATACGCTTAGTCGAGAACTCGTAAGGGTATATTCTCTAGTGCCCCTAGACCTTATCTAACTAGTCGTCGAACAAGGTAGTCCGTTTAATAGTATCCTTCTCCTCCCCTATAAACGGTATTAGGTAAAGGAGGGATATCGCAGCTAGGTCGTCCTTGTTATAGGGCTAGTATAATAGCTAGCTACTACCTCTACCGCCTCTAGCTAGCGCGGCGCTCGTTGCCTTAAGCGCCTATAGGGTTATTAGTCTCTACTCCTTAAGCATCTTCGAGATTACCGCGTTCGTATACTTCTACGCCTCGAGCTGTTCGTAGAGCGCCTTGCCCTTAGTAACTACGTTATTAGCTATCGCCTAGGTATTAGCGAGCGCGGCGAATGTCGCCTTCTACTCCGCTAGCGCGGCTCTTAGCTACTTGCGTATAATAGCGGCACGCGACAGGCTAGCTTACTCTAGCGCCTATATTAGCATATTATTACTATCTTCTACCCTATCTATTATCCTAGTTCGTTAGGGTAGTTCTATAGGGGGTAGCCCTATACGTTAGATGTCCTGTACGTCAGACTGTAAATAGGGGTAGGGTGCTCGTTTTAACTTGTACTATATAGTTAAGGTTAATCAAAGTCCGGTACGTCTGAAAAAAGAACCGTTCTAGCTAGTCTAAGGTGTTCGATCTACCTCTAACGGTCTAACTAGCTACACGCGCGAGTTGAAGGTACAACCTACTATAACGGTCGTATATAATAAGGTTGTATAATAGTGCAACCTTCGTAGGAGCTTGCGAGGGCTAAAGGCTCTACGCAGCGAGCTCTACCTAGTATAGAGCTACGCTCCTCTAGCTACAGGGTGCTCAGCCAACCACATAGCATGGCACATAACATGGCACATGACACAGGCTGTGCCTGTGACACAAGTAGCGTATAAAGTAGGTTAGTAAGGAAGTACACTTAGCTTATTAATCGGCTAGAGCGTATATACGTTATAGTAATATAGGGTACTTCTATAAAGGTACTAGCCCTATAGCAACTGCAGATAGGCATGAAATATAGTAATCATTGATCTTATAGAGAAAAGAGAGAAGATATAAGTATACAAACAGCCTCCCCTAATATACCTATAGGATCTAGTCCGTACGCGAAGCGCGCCCGGACCGGATCCGAGCCGGAGCCGGGGTACGCGCGCGCTAGAAGGTACTAGAAGCGCCAACTAGTTACATACGTCATTCGTAACGTAAGCGCTAGAAAGTGTTGGAAGATGCCCGAAGGTTATATAGCGGATCCGGGCCGCGCGCGGACCGGGTCCGGAGCGCGCGCGGGTTAAGGTGTTAGAAGGTGCCGGAATGTTACAGGTATAACCTATGACTCTCTAGCTCGGGCAAGGCCCGAGCCCTTAACAACTTCGCTCCTAAGTATAGTTTCGGTCCTATGGCTTAACCTAACTAAGGAGGACGTAACTTGGTGAACATTTATACCCTAGACGCTAAGGAATAGGATAAAGATAGTCTCCTTTCTAACGATAAAGACAATAGGTAGAGAAAAGAGTACCCTCTAAGCAGAGTCTTATAAGGGGGCCCCTAGTACCTAACCTTTTAGTAGAAGATTCCGGAGAAATTAGTAAAAGAATAGATAAACCCCCTTTCCTTATTCTAGTCTTCTTGAATTTTATTAGCTTTATAGATATATAAGTAGATAGTAGATGCTATAGCTATAGCGCGATTAGTAAGAGGATATACTAGAAGCTAGGTATAAAGTAGACGAGTTTACTAACTACCTAACTATTAGGGACTGTAGTTAGCGTACTAAAGGGCTAGAAACTAATATATATAGCCTATATTATAATAAACATTAACAGATAGATAAGCTAGGCTATATTCTATATAGTCCTAGGCCTTACCTATAACGTTATTTTAGGTCTTCTATAGATAAAGTATTAGAAGATTAAGCTAGATACTAAGAATAGTATCCTCGAGGTTAGTGCCTAACCTAGCCTAATAGTACGTAAGAGCTACTTACGTCTAAAGGTAGTTAGGATTTCCTAGATTATAGGCTCTATATATATAGCCCTAGCTTAACGATTAGTATAGAAAGCTACCCCTTATATAGAAAAAGGACCATTCTTAGTAACTAGTATTCGAGAGATTATAACTATTTTAGAGGAGAACTACCTCTAGTCTATACCTAACCTAGATCCGCCGCTAGAGCTCCCTAAAGAGTTACATGAATTTATAGACCTATTTAACAAAAAGAAAGCTAAAGGTCTACCCCCTTACTATAGTACCTCTAATTATTACATCGAACTTAAGAAGGGCCTATCAAAGGAGATTCCTAAACTCCTATTGGGCCTACTCTATAATATACCTTGGAACTACCTAATTAAGGGTTGGAAGTAGGTTATTAACCTTATAGACAAAGGCTAGATTCGAGCTAGCTCCTTATTAGCTATAGCCCCGGTCCTTTTAGTTAAGAAGTCTAATAGAGGTTAGAGATTCTATATAGACTACTAAGCGCTAAATAAGATTATAAAGTAAGACTAGTACCTAATCCCCCTTATTAAGGAGATACTCTACTCCCTATCTAGTACTAAATAGTTTATAAAGTTAGATATACGCTTAGCCTTATACTATATTTGCGTTATAGAAGGTTAGGAGTATCTTATAGCGTTCCGAACAAGGTTTAGCCTTTTCGAATAGCTAGTATATCCCTTTAGGCTAGTAGGAGCGCCTATAACGTTCTAATAGTATATTAATAATACACTTGGCCTAACTTTAGGAGACTATTTAACTATATAGTATTTATTCGTACTCCAATATGCCTTACGGCGCGCCGGTCCTGCTACTGGTTTATATACAAAGGAAACCGTACCCCCTGAACAGGGGGCCGGGTAAAAACCCCTACCTACGCTTCTACTTTAGCGCTTTGAATCCATTAAACTACGTGTAAAGGATAGCCCCTATCTCCCTTAGCGGCTCGATTTAGCACTTCCCGCACCCTCTCCGCTGCTCTTAGCCGCTTTTGCGGCCTTTGTAGCTTCTAGTTATAGCCTACAAGCTACGCTATACTCCGTTAGGCGCCCCGAATCTATTAACTAGCTAATAACTACCTTTACTAAGCTCTTGTATAGCTATATAGCTCGTTGTAAGACAAGCTATAGATCCTATTGTAACTATATTTATAACTCTTCCTAGGTTCTATACTTTAGTAGATCTTTATACTATACTACTAGGTATTCGATTGTTTCTTTGCCCTTGCTATACTTATAGTATAGTGTAGTAATCTCTAGGACCTTTACCCTGTTTAGGTACTCCTAGAGGCTAATGTCCCTACTATGCGCCTAGGCGAGCAGGGAGCTCTAAGCCTTGCTTAGACCCTTATATCTCTTAAGGGTAAGGTCTATAAATAGTTATATCGGGGGGTCCTTATCTGCCAAGTAGTACGTAGGTCTTCTTGCTCTTGTTACAAGCGTAGCGCGCCCCTCCTAGGCCGCTATCTCGCGCTCCTACTAGGCAAGTTCTACTACTCTATCTATATCGAGGGTCTTGTTCTTTAGCTTCCCTATCTTCTACTTTTACTTAGCCTACTTGTTTACTATAGCTACTACTCTTTTAACTGCTATTAGCCCCTATAGGCCTAGCCTAGGCTTCCTCCCTTACGTCCTCCTACTCCTCTTCTAGAACCTCCTAAATAGCTTAGTATATACCTTCTAGATTAAGCTCGCTACTACAACTAGGGGGCGCCCTAGTCCCTCCCCTAACTAGAGGAGTGGTTTATATATCCTAGCTTCGAAGTTAGCTAGCTGCTTATTTAGGTAGAGGTTTACCGGTAGGACCTAGGCCTCCGTCTCTAGGTACCTAATTAGCGTAGTTCTATAGCCTCCTGCTACTACACGGAGGCCCCTACTCTAGTCCTTCGCTAGCTTCTTAGCTATCCCCTTTAGCTCGCTCCCCTTACTAACTATAGTTAGGACGTAGTAGCTCGCCGCTCCGTATACTACTACGCTCCTTATACACTTTGTATATACCTCCTAGGCTTTCGTAAGGCTTGGGCCCTACGTCTTCGCCGCGATCCTTGTTAGCGTGAACTCCTAGGTAGTAAGCTTCTTCTTAACCGCGCTACGGTACGCTTACTATAAGAGCTTCTAGTCTAGCTAGACCCTAAGGAACCTAGCGGACTTAACTAGTTTGATATCTATATACCTACCTCTATCTAGGAGGGCGAGCTTAGCTAGGTCTAGCTACTACCTTCGGTTCTTGTTAAAGTGGATTAGTTTATACTTCTACGCTACGAACGCTATTCCCTACGTTCCCGCCTACTTTAGGTAGGTTCCCTACGCTCGCTCGATGTCACAGGCACAGCCTGTGTCATGTGCTATATCATGTGCCATGCTATATAGTTAGCTGAGCACCCTGTAGCTAGAGGAGCGTAGCTCTACACTAGGTAGAGCTTGCCGCGCAGAGCCTTTAGCCCTCGCGAGCTCCTACGAAGGTTACACTATTATACAACCTTGTTATATACGACCGTTACAGTAGGTTGTACCTTCAACTCGCGCGTGTAGCTAAGTCGTCTGCTCTAGAATAGAGAGCGTACTAGACCGACTAGAACGCTTCTTTTCCTGACGTACTAGGCTTTGTTTTCATTTCTTAACTACCTACGTAGTACGAGTTAACTATTAGGACGAGTATCCTACGTATAACAGTAATCCGACGAACAGGACTATAGTATTCTAACGAACTGGACAACGCTCCTACGAAGATAAGCGCGAAGATAATAAGCGGCGCCGACCTTATAGCATCGCTACTACTAAAACTTATAGCGCTACGCGTAGCGCTAAGAGAACAATAGTAGAACAAGGTCTCTAACACTATACCCGCTTTTATAGTATCGATCGACGACGACAGAGGGTACAACCTCTCGGGGTTCGCTATAGCTATAAATACGATAGTCGGCGAGCTAAAGAGGAAGCTCGATAAGTCTGTTAGGAGGTTCGAGGCGTCTATCGTAGCTAGTATAGCGCTCGAGAAGGAGCTTGAAGAGTATAGGTTACTACTTACGAACTAGAGAACGCTAATAGTAATAGCCCTGGACTAGGCTCGTAGTAGTAGCACTAGTAGCGGCTATAGCGTATCGATCTCCCTCCTCTACCCTAATCCGTTTACTAGAAAGGAGAAGGATACTGTTAAGCGTACCCTACTCTTCGAAGACTAGGAGGACAAAGTACGTAGCCGCTAGCGAACACGCCCGCAGGAGTTCCTAGACAAGTACACTAAGATCCTATATACGAAGGCTATACTAGGCGGTAGCGCGCGCTAGGCAGTTATAGCGAAGCTCGAGCAGGTTAAGGAGAACCTATATAGCGTAGTAGTGTAGCTGTAGAAGACTAGGTCCGACCTCCTAAAGACCCTCTATACCTAGTATATAACGTATAACGTAGTTACTATAGCGAGTAATAAGCTAGAACTACTAGCGTAGAAGAACGAGTTTGTAGCGTTTAACGACTTCCTTACTAAATTTACTACCCTAGCTAATACCGCTAGCGTTAATAACGTAACGAAGGTCTAGATACTCTAGCTTAAGATCTCCCCCTACCTTTTAAGCGCTATAGTTATATAGGCAGTGCTCCCGCTAGCTAATAACTTTAAGCTCTAGGCTACGCTAGCTAGCTAGCTCGCGACTAACCTAGAGGGAGAGGACTTTAGGCAGAAGCTATATAGCGGAACTAGGAGCGGCGGAACTAGGGGCGGTAGTAACAACAACGGCGGAGGCAGATACCCTAACGTAATAGAGATTAACGTAGTAACGCTCGCGGCGCTTACCCCCTAGGAGAAGGAACGGCGTAGAGTAAGTAGCTTATACTACAAGTATAGCGGGGCTAACTATATCGCGAGGGCGTACTAAGTAGGCTATAGAGGCTAAGGGGACTGTAGTAACGCCTATAGCGCTAGGTAGTTATAGTATAGGGGCGCCTAAGGTAGTAGAGGATCTAGTTTCGGTAGAGGACCTAGTTTCGGTAGCAACGCGTAAGGATAGTAGCAGCCTACCTAGAGATAGCAGCAGCCTATATAATAAGGCTATAGCTAAGGCAGGTTCCTAGGCTTTAGGTAAGCTCCCTCTAGGGGCCTTCTAGCTCGCGGCCGCGCAAGCGGCTACGCTAGGGCCTACTAGAGGGGTCGAGGTAGGCTCGCTATACGCTTTATAGATACCCCTAACTAAAGCGGTTTTATCGTTAGAGAGGTAGACAAGTAGGAGGAGTATAGCGCTTACTAGTCTATAGTAGAGCAACCCCCTAGCTTCGGCTTCTTATATAACAACTAGGGAAACAAGGAGCTCCTATAAACTATCACTTATAGAAGGGGTACCACTAGCCATAAGAGGGATAGGGAGATAGTTTAGTTATTAGTATAGTAGGTAGTAGCACTAAATCTATTCTCTTATTATTATACCTAGCGGTTAGTAGGCGTAATGTAAAGTACGTAGTACTTGTAGACTTAGGTTATATAGGTTTAGCGTTTGTAGATTTTAGCTTTATAGTTATAAATAGACTACTACTAGAGAGGCTAGTAGTATAGCGGCTACTATTTCTAGCCGATAGAGGGTTCTTACGCTAGATCGAGCACTTAGCGGCGCTTACGCTAGTCGTTAGCGACTACTAGGAGACCTTAGTGTACTTTGTTATAACGCTTATAAAAGAGACACTAGTAATCTTAGGCCTCCTATAGCTATAGAAGCATAACCTACGGATCAACTAGGAGACCCTATACCTTGAATTTACAGAGCACTACTGTAGGAGGTGCCTTCTAGAGTATATTAGAAGCTAGGTCGCTTAGTAGGTAGGCTAGCTAGAGGCGGTACCCCTACCCCTAGAGAGTAGCGGGCGGTACTACGTAACAGTAGAGGACGTACCTAAAGATAACGACTCTAGTACCTCCAGTAACAATAATAAGGTCGCTATCGCTACAAGTAAGCTATCTAACTACAAGAGGGCTAGGCGGTCCAATAGGCGGAGACGGGCCTATAGATAGCAAAGATCCGCGTCCTAGGGAGACGTATAGGCCGACCTACAGGGGACACTTGTACCGCTAGGAGCGATAGGCGTTCCGGTTAAAGCGCCGCCCCCTACGTTACTAAGGCTAGTAGAGGCAGTAGTAGGCGCTAGGAGACTACCCCCTAGACCCTAGTCCCCCCCCCCTACCCTACCCCCGCTTAGTTAAGCGTAAAGGAAGATCTACTAGGATAATATAAAGATCCTAAACGAAGCGAGCTTCCTAGTAGTATACTAACAGAAGGGTATAGTAGTTATACAGACTATAATAGATAAACTAGAAAAAGTAGTAGAAGCTAAGAAGAGAGACTATATATTATTTATTATTATTATTTATTCGTACACCGATATGCCTTACGGCGCGCCGGTCCTTCTACTGGTTTGTTTAGTACAGGAAACCGTACCCTCGCTAGGCCGGATGAAAACCTCTACTCTTCGATTTGATCTCCCCGCTTCTGTTTCCTTTATACTACGTGATGCCCTAGCCTTCTCCAACCCTACCTGCCCCCTTTGTTAGATATAATTGGTTCTAGGGTAGCTAACAATCTCCTCCTTCTTCCGCTCTTCGTTCAAGTCCAGTTTCTTCCAGGGGGGGCCCCTAGTAGTATTTTATTAGGCAGTTCAGCTTCTACCCTAGGTAGTTTACTAGTCCCTAGCTACTACGGCTAGATTGTTTTTATCCTATAGCAAGCAATATATTTTATTTATTCGTACACCAATATGCCTTACGGCGCGCCGGTCCTTCTACTAGTTTGTCTGGTACAGGAAACCGTACCCTTGCTAGGCCGGATAAAAACCTCCACTCTTCGATTTAATCTCCCCGCTTCTGTTTCCTTTATACTATATAATGCCCTAGCCTTCTCTAACCCTACCTGCCCCCTTTGTTAGATGTGATTGGTTCTAGGGTAGCTAACAATCTCCTCCTTCTTCCGCTCTTCGTTCAAGTCTAGTTTCTTCCAGGGGGGGCCCCTAGTAGTATTTTGTTAGGCAGTTTAGCTTCTACCCTAGGTAGTTTACTAGTCCCTAGCTACTACGGCTAGATTGTTTTTATCCTACAGCGAGCAACACAGGGTTCTTGCCGATCGGTATATAACGTAGGGGCCTAGATCCTAGTCTCTAAGACGACGGCTATTCCTCGGGTTTTCCTTCTTTGGTTAGTGTAACTCTCGTTGGAATTTGTAGAGGACTAATCCTGAAAAACCGAAAAGAGGGTAAGGGAGGCTAGATTCGAACCGACAGCCTTGCGGCTTCTAGGTGCAACATACTCCAATTACACCACTCCCCCGAGACTATATACTAGTTCTACCTAAGTAGTTCTTTAAAGACCTACTAAGTTAAGAGAGTATACTGGAGTACGCGAAGTTAATACTCCTAGTAAGGTTCTATAGCTTTATCGACGTACTTGCTAAAGGGGATAAAAAGCTTAATAAGATTATAGAGGAGGATTCTAAGAAGTTCTTCGACAAAGCAGATAGAGTAGTACCTACCCTAGACGAGATTAAGGCGCCCCTACCGAAGGAATACCAAGACTTAGTAGCTGCTTTTATCCTATAGGACGCTAATATCTTACCCCCCTACTATATATATAATTATTTTATTTATTCGTACTCCGATATGCCTTACGGCGCGCCGGTCCTGCTACTAGTTTATATATAAAGGAAACTGTACCCCCTGAATAGGGGGCCGGGTGAAAACCCCTACCTACGCTTCTGTTTTAGCGCTTTGAATCTATTAAACTACGTGTAAAAGATAGCCCCTGTCTCCCTTAGTAGCTCGATTCGGCACTTCCTATACCCTCTTCGCTACTCTTAGCCGCTTTTACAGCCTTCGTAG
Source organism: Trichocladium antarcticum (assembly GCA_033297235.1). Taxonomy (NCBI): domain Eukaryota; kingdom Fungi; phylum Ascomycota; class Sordariomycetes; order Sordariales; family Chaetomiaceae; genus Trichocladium; species Trichocladium antarcticum. Next base: position 230,373 of record MU853422.1, read on the forward strand.
CTTCTAGTTATAGCCTATAAGCTACGCTATACTCTATTAGGCGCCCCGAATCTATCAACTAGCTAATAACTACCTTTACTAAGCTCTTATATAGCTATATAGCTCGTTGTAAGACAAGCTATAGATCCCGTTGTAACTATATTTATAACTCTTCCTAGGTTCTATACTTCGGTAGATCTTTATACTATACTACTAGGTATTCGATCGTTTCTTTGCCCTCGCTATACTTATAGTATAGCGTAGTAATCTCTAGGACGTTTACCCTATTTAGGTACTCCCAGAGGCTAATGTCCCTACTATACGCCTAGGCAAGTAAGGAGCTCTAAGCCTTACTTAGACCCTTGTATCTCTCAAGGGCAAGGTCTATAAATAGTTATATTAGAGGGTCCTTGTCTGCCGAGCGGTACGTAGGTCTTCTTGCTCTTATTACAAGCGCGGCGCGCCCCTCCCGGGCCGCTATCTCGCGCTCCTACTAGGCGAGTTCCACTACTCTATCCGTATTAAGGGTCTTGTTCTTTAGCTTCCCTATCTTCTACTTTTGCTTAGCCTACTCGTTTGCTATAGCTACTGCTTTCTCGACCGCTGTTAGCCCCTATAGGCCTAGCCTGGGCTTCCTCCCTCGCGTCCTCCTGCTCCTCTTCTAGAACCTCCTGAACAGCTTGGTATATGCCTCCTGGATCAAGCTCGCTGCTATATATATAATTACAGTACCTTAGATTCTCTATTTGTAGACCGACTACTTTCTCCTAACTACTTTCTCCTAACTACTTTCTCCTAACTACTTTCGCCTAACTACTTTTGCCTAACTACTTTCTCTTTAATACGCTACTCTAGATTCTCCATTTATATACTAATTTCTTCTTAACCTGCTCTCCTTTTTTCTATATAGCAAGCGTCTTCTTTTATAGTTAAGCCTTAGGTAGAGAAAGCTCTTTCGCTACTAGTAATTTCTAATTTGTTAACTTTTTAATACTTAGGATAGCTAAAAACAACAATATAGGGAGCAAAGCTACTAAGAGTAGCGACGACGATAAATACGTAAGTAGGGAGAACTCGTTTAGTTAGTTATTTCGAACCTCAGTTAAGAAGTAGTATAATACTATAAAAAACCTACCTAATAGCGTAGCCGGACCTAGTATTAGAGACGTCGTAGGTAGTCCGATACTATAAGATGTTTATAGTTTTATACTCTCGCTTAAGAACTAGGATAAGGCGAATATCGGCGAGAATACAATAGGTAGAGCCTAGACTATATAGAAAGCCGCCTATCTAGAAGTAACGGAGGTAATAATAAGATTCTTAGCTAAGGTAGAGATAGAGGATAGCCGACAGATTACCCTATAAGACTTCAAGCCCCCTAAGAAATTATAGCTTCAACTAGTCGTTAAACTCCTAGCTAATAAGAGGGATACTAACCCTAGTATTAGCGTTACTAAAAAGAGTATTTAAAGCCGCTCGATAGTTAAGTTTTTACACTAGCTAATATTTACCCTAGGGAAACATACGGTAGTAGAGACCTTAGAAGAAAACGACGAGGAACTAACAATCGCTAAACTAACTAAAGCGAAGCAAGCAAGTATAAAAAGCAAAGCAGCTTACGGTAGCTCGAGCAAGTCTAAGTCAAACCTACTAGGTAAGCCTAGGTAACCCTTATTTACCTACTTTTTATAGTTACTAATATATTAAGGTATAGGGGATATAGATAGCAACAAGGAGCTAACCTAAGTAGTTGCTAAAACTAGAAAAGCGAGGCAACTAACTATAAAAAGCAGGATAACTCGTAGTAGCTTAAAGAAGCTTAAGTTAGACCTACTTAGTAAGCCCGGTTAACCCTCGCTTACTTTTTATAGTTACTAACATATTATAGTAGTATAATATAGCAAGCTTACCCTCGATAAGTATATCTAGCGTTCCTAGCGTAACTAGGACAAGGATAGTTAGAACGACCTAGATAACGAGGATATCGAGGAAAGCTAGGATACCCTAGATACTAATAGCTAGGGCGACCTAGACTATACCGATATAGAGGATATAAATACTAAAGCTTCGTTAGATAACGGTGAACTTAACGACGACGATCTAGATAATACTATTATAGAGATAGAGCTAGGAGACCTATAGCTTAAAGCTATCGATAGGTTCTTTAATAGAGATAAGTACTTAACTAAGGATATATACGACTTCTAGTATACTATACGCAAGATACTATATACTATAGAGAAGATAAATCGGCCGGTTTTTATATAGCTATAAGCTATTTACAACGAGTTTTTCACTATATACTTAAAGCAAGGATAATACTAGAGGGGTATAGCGGACGATAGTTATAGTAGTTAAGTGCCTTTTATTTACGTTGCTTATATTTATCGCTAGTACCTTTCTTTTACTTTGCTTAAATTTATCGCCTTACGTTCTAACCTTATAGCTAAATACTAGTTATAAAAAGTCTATAATTATAATGTCGTCGAAGTCTATAATGGTCACAGGCACAGCCTATGTCATGTGCTATGTTATGTGCTATGCTATATGGTTAGCTGAGCACCCTATAGCTAGAGGAGCGTGGCTCTACACTAGGTGGAGCTCGCCGCGCAGAGCCTTTAGCCCTTGCGAGCTCCTACGAAGGTTGCACTATTGTACAACCTTGTTATATACGACCGTTATAGTAGGTTGTACCTTCAACTTGCGCGCGTAGCTAGTTAGACCGTTAGAGGTAGATCGAACACCTTAGACTAGCTAGAACGCTTCTTTTTTCTAACGTACCGGACTTTGTTTAACCTCGACTACGTAGTACGAGTTAAAACGAGCACCTTACCCCTATTTACAGTCCGACGTATAGGATATCTAACGTATAGGACTACCCCCTATAGAACTACCCTAACGAACTAGGATAATAGATAGGGTAGAAGATAGTAACAATATACCGATATAGGCGCTAGAGCAAGCTAGCCCGTCGTATGCTGCTATTATACGCGAGTAGCTAAGAGCCGCGCTAGTAGAGTAGAAGGCAACACTCGCTACGCTTGCTAATACCTAGGCGATAGCTAACTGTCGCGCTATCCCGCTCATATAGGTTGCCCCTAGCCTTCGCAGGGCAAGGATGTCTTTTGCTCGAC
>MU853422.1:248674-258854 GCA_033297235.1 Trichocladium antarcticum
AAGCTACCGTTCTTAAGGAACAGACCGTTCTTACTAATAGAACTGCGTATAGTTAAGCGCTAGCTAGATAACTACCTGACGAAAGGCTTTATCTAACTATTAAAATCAAGTATAGGAGCGCCTCTACTACTTGCCTAGAAGCTAGGAGGAGGAGTATAGATTTACACTAACTTCTAAGGTCTGAACAACGTTTCGATAAAGAGTCGATATCTAATACTACTAATCAAGGAGACACTCGATTCTATCTGTAGAGCGCGGATCTTTACGAAGCTAGATGTTATCGCGGCGTTCAATAGAGTCCGAGTAGCAGAAGGCTACGAATAGTTAATAGCGTTTGTAATACGATTTGGCCTCTATAAATCGCTAGTTACACCGTTCGGGCTATAGGGAGCGCCCGCTACGTTTTAGTACTATATTAACGACACGCTATATAATATACTGGACGTATGCGCCATAGCTTACTTAGACGATATACTGATCTACTCTATAAATATAGTAGACTATGTTAAGTAGGTAAAGGAGGTGCTAAAGAGACTGTACTAGGCGGGCCTCTAGGTTGATATTAATAAGTGCGAATTCTATACTATAAGAACGAAATACCTAGGCCTGATTATTACACTAGGCGGTATCGATATAGACAAAGAGAAGGTGGCGGCGATCGTATCTTAGGAGCCGCCGACGACGAGACGGTAGTTACAACGCTTCCTAGGCTTCGCGAACTTCTACTGGCGATTTATTAAGAACTTCTTGGGAGTGGCGAGGCTACTTTACGACTTGACGAAGAAGACAACGAGCTAGGAATGGAGCAGACTGTACTAATCTACTTTCGAACAACTAAAAACATGCTTTTCGATAGTACTAGCGCTAAGGATCTATAACTAGGATAAGCCCGTAGTTGTCGAAACTGACGCTTTAGACTAGTTAGTAGGCGGAACGCTACTACAATAAGACGACAATAGCGACTAGCACCTAGTAGCCTACTTTAGCGCGAAGCACTTAGTATAGGAATACAATTACAATATCTATAATAAGGAGCTATTAGCGGTGATTAAGGCACTGGAGGAATGGCGACTAGAACTAGAGGGAGCAAACGGCCGGTTTGACATTATTACGGACTATAAGAACCTTCAGACCTTCGTAACGACGAAGCAACTGTCCCTAAGGTATATACGGTAGTCCGAATTCCTGTCACGATTCAACTTCCGTATTATCTACTAGCCGGGATCGGCAAACGCGATACCGGATATACTAAGCCGCAAGCTAGAACACATGCTATAGGGCGTGGAGGATAACCGACTCCGGAACTATAAGAGGCTACTAATTAACCCCGACCAGTTCGATCCAGAGACATTTGAACTACTGAGACTATATGACGAGGCGATTACAGTTAACTAGTTGGACCTATTAAGGTATATTGACGATCTGCTAAACGAGATATATACGAGCTCGGATCTACTGAAGGCAACGCTTAAGGCGTTAGCAGACCCTAGAACCAGAGCGTAGCCAAAGGATATAAAAACGAAGCTCAAAGTGCTATACGTAGAGTGCTAAGCTATTACAGGCAAGGCTTACTACTGTAGGAGGATGCTTATCGACCTAGATAACGACGAAATATAGCTATAGCTAATCTACCGAACTTACGCATCGGGACCTAGGGGCTACCCTAGAAGGACCAAGACTATTGATCTAATAAACCGGAAATACTGGTGGACCGGGATAACCGGCACGATCTGCGACTACTGCAACGCCTGCTTACTATATAACAAGACGAAAACGCCGAGGGCGCTGCCGACGGGCTTTCTAAAGCCGCTGCTAGTGCCACTCTCGCCGTAGCGGGATATATCGGTGGATTATATTACACCACTTCCGCTATATACAAGGAGAAACCATACCTTTAACTATATCGCAGTAGTAGTGGACCGACTAACGAAGATACGCTACTTTATCCCGACAGAGACCTTAGAAGTAGATGAGTTAACGGACCGCTTTGTAGAACGGGTCTATAGCCTATACGGCCTGCCCGAGACGATTATATCAGATAGAGGTATATAGTTCGTTTCAACGTTCTAGAGAACACTATCGTCGAGATTAGCGGTAACTCTAAAACCATTATTAGCGTTCTACCCGCAGACGAACGGCTAGACTAAACGGATTAACGTAGAGTTAGAGTAGTATTTACGCCTTTTCGTTAACTAGGTACAAGATAACTAGGCGGATTAGGTACCGCTTGTAGAGTTCGTAGGGAACAATATATCGTTAGAGACAACGGGAGTATCGCCCTTCTTCGCGAACTACGGTTTCTACCTACGTATAGACGTAGAACCGAGCAGACTATGCCTACTAGAACTCTCGGAAGCTTAGAAGAGGGAGTTTTTCCAGGCGATAGAGATATCTACACGCTTTAAAGCAGTGCTAGATATAGCGAAGGTACTAGCGAGGCAAGCGTAGGACCGTTACGAGATTAACGCGAACGCTAAACGCAGCGACGCCCTGGTCTATAGAATCGGTAACAAGGTAATGCTTAATATATAGCATTACAAGACGGGGCGCCCGACGAAGAAGCTCGAACCACGCTAGGAGGGACCATTCGAAGTTACTAAAGCGGCGTTATACGCGGTGACGCTACGCCTTCTAGCGAATATAAAGATATTCGACACGTTCTACGTATTACTAGTTCGGCTATAGTAGGGCAAGCAGGGAATCCTAGGGCAAGCTAACGCGTAGAGAGATATAAGGGCGAACCGTAGTAGGGAAGTGAGGCGCTAGGACGACGGCGTCAAAGTAGTTAAATGGAGATTTGAGGAGATTCGAGACTTTAGGAAGGCAGAGAACGGGAGGTAGCAATACCTAGTCAAGTAGGAGGGCCACGCCTAGCCGACTTAGTAGCTAGCAACGGATCTACGCGGCTACGATGATGCTATTTGGAAGTTCTACGATACTAATCCGAACAAGCCAGGGCCCCTAGCGTAGGTGCTAAGAAGGAACTGAAGCTACGATTCGAGCGTTCGAACCGTGGGCTTAATTTGAAGAGGAGGCTTGTTTTAAGGGAGGGTAGTGTCACGGGTCTAGCCGTGACATATGGCCGTATAGCCATTGTAGAGCGGTTGTGCGATGTAGGGCCTACAGAGCCTGCAGCGTATGTGGAGCCCGCCGCAGGGCATATCCCCGGCGGGCCACACCCACTATCTTAAGTTCCTCGTACAACCACATCGAATATATACGTACCCCAACATTGGGCATTTACCACCCGTGATAACAACGCTAAGCTACTAGGCGAGATACTAGAGCTCTTTAGCCTTAACGTTTCGCGCTACGCTAACGACCTTATTGCGGAGAGCTATACGACCTTGCTGTTTATAGCAGACGTAGTAGAGGCGCTTAGCGACCAGGAGGTACGCGCCTAGCTAAGTAAGATCAAGTAGGAGCTAAGAGTGCCATTCGCTAAGTGCAAGTTAGTCTTAGGTAGGGCGTTCTACTATAGTAGGCTAATGATCGACCTAGGTAATATAGAGCTCTATTTGTAGCTTATCTACTAGATATACGCGTTAGGGCCTAGCGGGTACCTAGGGAGGACGAAGACGCTTGACCTAATGAACAGGGTCTACTAGTAGCTAGGGATAAGCGTATTAGTAAGGACGTTCGTAGGAGCCTATACGCTATGCTTTAAGACGAAGAACCCCTGCTCAAAGCCTATAGGGTTCCTTAAGCCGCTCCCGCTACCGTTAGCGCTATAGCGAGATATATCGGTAGACTATATTACGCTGCTCCTACTATATAAACGGAGGGGGTAGGAGTTTAGGTACGTAGTAGTAGTAGTTAACTAGCTTACGAAGATACGCTACTTTATTACGACGGTAATACTAGAGGCTAACGAGCTAGCTAACCGGTTTATTAAGCGCGTATACTCGCTCTATAGTATACTAGAGACGATTATATCGGATAGAGGTACGTAGTTCGTTTTAAGGTTCTAGAAGGCGCTGTTAGCGCGCCTTGCGATTACCCTAAAACCCTTATTGGCGTTCTACCCCTAGATAAACAGCTAGACGGAGCGGATTAACGCGGAACTAGAGTAGTACCTATAGCTATATATCGACTAGGTATAGGATGATTAGGTTAACTAGCTCCCCCTAGCGGAGTTTATAGGGAATAATATAGTCTCTAAGACAACGGGCGTATTACCGTTCTTCGTAAATTATAGCTTTAACCCTAGGATAGGCGTAGAGCCGTCGAAGCTATACCTACCGAATATCTTAGAGTAGTAGAAGCGCGAGTTTTTCTAGGTATTGGAGCTCGCGGACTACTTTAGGGCGATCCTTAGGAAGGTTACGGCGCTAGTAAAGTAGTTATAGGACCGCTATAAATAGAACGCGAACCGCTATAGGGAGGATACGCTATAGTACCGCGTTAGCGATGGGGCGATGCTCGATATATAGAACTATAAGACTAGTAGGCCGACTGTAAAGCTCGCGCCGTAGTAGGAGGGCCCGTTCGAGGTTATAAAGGCCTTGTTATATACAGTAACTCTAAAGCTCCTAGCGAATATAACGATCTTCCCTACGTTCTACGTCTCGAGAGTAAGGCGCTACCTAGGTAAGGGGCTAGCTAGCTAAGAGAGGGCTAACGACGATGTAAGCGCTAACTGCAGGCGTATAGTCATACGGACTAACGAAGGCGAAGACGTAGTAGAGTAGAGGTTCAAGAGGATCGTAGGGTTCAGTAAGGCGGCGAACGGTCGCTAGTAGTACTAAGTTAAGTAGGAAGGTTATAACAACCTGACTTAGCAACCTATAACGGATCTACGCGGCTATAATAACGCTATCTAGGAGTTCTACGATATATACCCCAAGCTTCCAGGCCTGCTATTGTAGACGCGGAGAAGGAAGGCGCAGCGCTAGGGTAGGCGCTAAGGACGCTATCCGGGAGTTCTACAATATATACCCCGAGCTTCCGGGCCTGCTATCGTAGACGCAGAGAAGGAAGGCGCAGCGCTAGGGTAGGCGCTAAGATAACTCTAACTCCAGATACGAGCACCCGGGATAGGGGGCTATTTTTATATAGGGGGCTTGTTTAGAGAGGGAGGGTAGTGTTACAGGTATAGCCTATGTCATATGCTATATTATATACTATGCTATATGGTTGGCTGAGCACTCTGTAGCTAGAGGAGCGTGGCTCTACACTAGGTGGAGCTCGCCGCGTAGAGCCTTCAGCCCTCGCGAGCTCCTACGAAGGTTGCACTGTTGTGCAACCTTGTTGTATACGACCGTTACAGGGTGTGTCGCGCTGTCCCGCTTATATAGGTTGCCCCTAGCCTTCGTAGGGCAAGGATGTCTTTTGCTCGACGTGACACTAACAACGCGGTTACCGACGGTAAGGCGCTCTATAAATAGCTCGAGGCGTAGAAGTATACAAATATAGTAATCTCGAAGATACTTAAGGAGTAGAGACTAATAACCCTATAGACGCTTAAGGCGACAAGCGCTATACTAGCTAGAGGTAGTAGAGGTAGTAGCTAGCTATTATACTAGTACTATAACAAGGACGACCTAGCTACAATATCCCTCCTCTACCTAATACTATTTATAGGGGAGGAGAAGGATACTATTAAGCGGACTACCTTATTTAACAACTAGTTAGATAAGGTCTAGGGGCGCTAGAGAACACGCCCTTATAAGTTCTCGACTAAGCGTACGAAGATCCTATACGCTAAGGCGATACTTAGTAGCAACGTAAGCTACGCGGTCAAGGCGAAGCTCTAGACGATCAAGAACTACCTAGACAATAATAGGCGCTAGTACTAAAAGACTAGGACTAAGTTCCTAAACGACCTTAAGAAGTAGTATATAACCTATAACGTCGCTACGGTAGCTACAAACTAGCTCTATATACTTGTCTAGGAGAACAAGTTCGTAAACTTTAACGACTTCCTAACGGAGTTCTCGAACCTAGCCGATACCGCTAATATCAAGAGCGTAATGTAGGTCCGTATATTTAGAGAACGGATCTCGGTCCGCCTCTTAGCTACGTTTACGTCGTAGGTTAGGCTACTAGCGTCGGACGACTTCGACGTATAGGCTAAGATAGCCTAGACCCTATCTATAAACTTAGATACGGAGGACTTCAGGAAGGAGATCTATAGCGGCAACGGCGCGCTCGCTATATATTATAGCAGCGGTAGCGGGGGTACCGGGAGAGCCTAGGATCCTGACGCTATAGAGATCGACGCTGTTACTCTAGCTACGCTTATACTATAAGAGAAGGAGCGCCGTAGTGCTAGTAGCCTATACTTTAAGTACAGCGCTAGCGACTATATCTCAAGGTATTACCGGGCTAGCTAAGGAGGCTATAGTAGCCGCGGCGGCTAGCTGTAGCGCGGAGGCGCGTAGGGCTATAGCAGCGCGTAGGGCTATAGTAGGGTATAGGGCTATAGCGGCGCGTAAGGCTATAGCGGGGCGTAGGGCTATAGCGGAGCGTAGGGCTACGGCAGAGCGTAGGGCTACGGCGGCGCGTAGAGATAGCAGCAGCCCTAGGGATAGTAGTAGCCTACTTAGCAAGGCTTTGGTCAAGCTCCCTCTAGGGGCCTCCTAGCTCGCGGTGGCGTAAGAAGCTACGCTAGGGCCTATTAGAGGGGTCGAGGCAGGCTCGCTATACGTTTTACGGACGCCCCTAACTAGAGCGGTTTTGTCGTTAGGGAGGTAGATAAGTAGGAGGACTATAGCGCTTACTAGAGTATAGAGCAACCCCCTAGTTTCAGCTTCTTATATAATAACTAAGGAAACAAGGAGCTCCTATAAACTATCGCTTATAGGAGAGGTACCGCTAGCTATAGGAGGGATAGGGAGATAGTTTAGTCATTAGTACTATAGGTAGTAGCGCTAAATCTATTCTCTTATTATTGTACCTAGCGGTTAGTAGGCGCAATGTAAAGTACGTAGCACTTATAGACTTAGGTTATATAGGTCTAGCGTTTGTGGATTTTGGTTTTATAGTTACAAATAGGCTACTACTAAAGAGGCTAGCGGTATAGCGGCCGCTATTTCTAGCTAACGGAGGGTTCTCGCGCTAGATCGAGCACTTAGTAGCGCTTACGCTAGTTATTAGCGACTACTAGGAGACCCTAGTATACTTTGTTATAACGCTTATAAAGGAGACCCTAGTGATCTTAGGCCTCCTATAGCTATAGAAGTATAACCTATAGATCGACTAGGAGACCCTATAGCTTGAATTTATAGAGTACTACCGTAGGAGGTACCTACTATAGTATATTAGGAGCTAGGTCGCTTGGTAGGTAGGCTAGCTAGAGGTACCCCTACCCTCTAGGAATAGCGAGCGGTACTATATAACGGTAGAGGACGTACCGGAAGACAACGACTATAGTACCTCTAGTAACAATAACAAGGTTGCTATCGCTACGAGCAAACTCTCCGACTACGAAAGAGCTAGGTGGTCCAATAGGTAGAGACAGGCCTATAGATAGTAGAGATCTATATCCTAGGGAGGCGCGTAGGCTAACCTATAGGGGACGCTCGTACCGCTAGGAGCGATAGGTATACCGGTCGAAGCGCCGCCCCCTATATTACTAAGGCTAGTAGAGGTAGTAGCTAGCGCTAGGAGACTACCCCCTAGACCCTATTCCCCCCCTTACGCCGTACCCCCGCTTAGTTAAGTATAGAGGAAGATCCGCTAGGATAATACGAAGATCCTAAATATAGCGAGCTTCCTAGTAGTATACTAATAGAAGGGTATAGTAGTTATATAGACTATAATAGGTAAGCTAAAGAGAGCGGTAAAGGCTAAGAAGAGAGACTATATACTAGTTCTACCTAAGTAGTTTTTTAAGGACCTACTAAGTTCAGAGAGTATACTAGAGTATATAAAGTCGATGCTCCTAGTAAGGTTCTATAGCTTTATCGACGCGCTTGCTAAAGGGGATAAGAAGCTTAATAAGATTATAGAGGAGGATTCTAAGAAGTTCTTCGATAAGGCGGATAGACTAGCGCCTACTCTAGACGAGATTAAGGCGCACCTACTAAAGGAATACTAAGACCTAGTAGCTACTTTCGTCCTATAGGACGCTAATATCTTACCCCCCTACTATATATATAACTATAGGATCAAGCTGCTCCTAGGGAGTATAGTCCTATACTCGAGGAATTGCCTAATATCGCCAATAGAGCTATATATACTAAAGCGCTAGCTCGATAGCAACCTTATAAAGGGGTTTATCTAGCCTTTACGCTCGAGCGCCTTATTGCCTATCCCTCTAGCCTAGAAGCCAGGCAGAGGCATTAGGATCTACGTTAACTACTATAGTATTAATAACGTAACGCTAAAGAGCTAGTACCCTATCCCGCTAATCTAGGAGACCCTAGACTCTATCTATAAGGCAAAGATCTTTATAAAGCTTAACGTAATTATAGCGTTTAACCAAGTATATATAGCGCTAGGCTATAAGTAGCTTATAGCGTTTATTATAAGATTCGGCCTATATAAGACGCTAGTTACGCTATTCGGCCTATAGGGCGCGCCCGCTACCTTCTAGTATTATATAAATAACATCCTCTATAACGCTCTAGATAACTACGTAACGGCGTACCTAGACGATATCCTAGTCTACTCTAGCACGCTTAAGGAGTATATTAAGCAAGTTAGGGAGGTACTAAAGCGTATAATCGACGTAGGCCTATAGGTAGATATTAATAAGTACGAATTCTATATAAAGCGGACGAAGTACCTAGGGCTTATTATTACACCTAGGGGCATTAAGATAGACCTAGACAAAGTTAAAGCGGTACGTAATTAGGAGGCTCTAGAGATAAGGAGGTACCTCTAGTAGTTCTTAGGGTTCGCGAACTTCTACTACCGATTTATATAAGGTTTTTCAAGCTATATATAGCTACTATATAAGCTTATAAAGTAGATAGTAGACTAGGAGTAGTCCAAGTAGTACAATATGGCTTTCTAGCGCCTAAAGGTATACTTTATTATAGCACTAGTACTATAGATATATAACTAGGGCCTCGCGAAGGCCCGGGAGGTGTACACGAAGTGCATAAGGAGCGTAGTAGCATACGGAGCGGCGAGCTACTACGTCCTAACTACAGTCGGCAAGGGGAGCGAGCTAAAGGGGATAGCCGAGAAGCTAGCGAAGGACTAGAGCAGGGGCCTCCGCGTAGTAGCAGGAGGCTATAGAACTACGCTAATTAGGTGCCTAGAGACAGAGGCCTAGGTCCTACCAGTGGACCTCTACCTGAACAAGCGGCTAGCTAACTTCGAAGCTAGGATATACGAACCACTCCTCTAGTTAGGGGAGGGACTAGGGCGCCCCCTAGTTACAATAGCGAGCTTGATCTAGGAGGCGTGTACTAAGCTATTTAGGAGGTTCTAGAAAAGGAGTAGGAAGACATAAGGGAGGAAGCCTAGGCTAGGCCTATAGGGGCTAATAGCGGTTAAGAGAGTAGTAGCTATAGCAAACGAGTAGGCTAAGTAAAAGTAGAAGATAGGGAAGCTGAAGAACAAGACCCTCGATACGGATAGAGTAGTGGAACTTACCTAGCAGGAGCGCGAGATAGCGGCCTAGGAGAGGCGCGCCGCGCTTGTAACGAGAGCAAGAAGACCTATACGCCGCTCGGTAGATAAGGACCCCTCGATATAACTATTTATAGACCTTGCCCTTAAGAGACACGAGGGTCTAAGCAAGGCTTAGAGCTCCTTACTTGCCTAGGCGCGTAGCAGGGACATCGGCCTCCGGGAGTACCTAAATAGGGTGAACGTCCTAGAGATTACTACGCTATACTGCAAGTACAGCGAGGGCAAAGAAACGATCGAACATCTAGTAGTATAGTATAAAGATCTACCGAAGTACAGAATCTAGGAAGAGTTATAAATACAGTTACAACAGGATCTATAGCTTGTCTTACAACGAGCTATATAGCTATATAAGAGCTTAGTAAAGGTAGTTATTAGCTAGTTAATAGATTCGGGGCGCCTAACGGAGTATAGCGTAGCTTGTAGGCTGTAATTAGAAGCTGCGATAGCTGCAAAAGCGGCTAAGAGTAGCGGAGAGGGTGCGGGAAGTGCTAAATCGAGCCGCTAAGGAAGATAGGGGCTACCTTTTACACGTAGTGCGATAGATTCAAAGCGCTGAAGTAGAAGCGTAGGCAGGGGTTTTTACCCGGCCCCC
>MU853422.1:274840-291336 GCA_033297235.1 Trichocladium antarcticum
TTTATAGCAGACGTAGTAGAGGCGCTTAGCGACTAGGAGGTACGCGCCTAGCTAAGTAAGATTAAGTAGGAGCTAAGAGTGCTATTCGCTAAGTATAAGTTAGTCTTAGGTAGGGTGTTCTACTATAGTAGGCTAATAATCGACCCGGGTAATACGGAGCTCTATTTGTAGCTTATCTACTAGATATATACGTTAGGGTCTAGTAGGTACCTAGGGAGGATAAAGACGTTCGACCTAATAAATAGGGTCTACTAGTAGCTAGGGATAAGCGTATTAGTAAGGACGTTCGTTAAAGCCTATATTCTATACTTTAAGATAAAGAACCCTTGCTCGAAGCCTATAGGGTTCCTTAAGCTACTCCCGCTACCGTTAGCGCTATAGTAAGATATATTAGTAGACTATATTACACTACTCCTGCTATATAACTAGAGGGGGTAGGAGTTTAGGTATATAGTAGTAGTAGTTAACTAGCTTACGAAGATACGTTACTTTATTACAACGGCGATACTAGAGGCTAACGAGCTAGCTAACCGGTTTATTAAGCGTATATACTTGCTCTATAGCGTACTAGAGACGATTATATCGGACAAAGGTACGTAGTTCGTTTTAGGGTTCTAGAGGGCGCTATTAGCGCGCCTTACAATTACCCTAAAACCCTTATTAGCATTCTACCCCTAGATAAACAGCTAGATAGAGCGGATTAATATGGAACTAGAGCAGTACCTATAGCTATATATCGACTAGGTATAGGATAACTAGGTTAACTAGCTCCCTCTAGAAGAGTTTATAGGGAATAATATAGTCTCTAAGACAACGGGCGTATTACCGTTCTTTATAAATTATAGCTTTAACCTAAGGATAGGCGTAGAGCTATCGAAGCTATACCTACTAAATATCTTAGAGTAGTAGAAGCGGGAGTCTTTCTAGGTATCTAAGCTCGCGGACCGCTTTAGGGCAATCCTTAGGAAGGTTATAGCGCTAGTAAAGCAGTTACAGGACCGCTACAAACAGAACGCGAACCGCTATAGGGAGGATATACTATAGTACTACGTTAGCGATAGGGCGATACTTAATATATAGAACTATAAGACTAGTAGGCTAACTATAAAGCTCGCGCTATAGTAGGAGGGCCTATTTAAGGTTATAAAGGCCTCGTTATATATAGTAACTCTAAAGCTCCTAGCGAATATAACGATCTTCCCTACGTTCTATATCTCGAGAGTAAGGCGCTACCTAGGGCAGGGGCTAGCTAGCTAAAAGAGGGTCGATAACGATATAAGCGCTAACTATAGGTACGTAGTTATATAGACTAACAAAGGCGAAGATATAGTAGAGTAGAGGTTCGAGAGGATCGTAGGGTTTAGCAAGGCGGCGAACGATCGTTAGTAGTACTAAGTTAAGTAGGAAGGTTATAACAACCTGACTTAGTAACCTGTAACGGATCTACGCGGCTGTAATAACGCTATCTAGGAGTTCTACAATACGTACCCCGAGCTTCTAGGCCCGCTATTGTAGACGCGGAGAAGGAAGGCGCAGCGCTAGGGTAGGCGCTAAGATGACTCTAACTCCAGATACAAGCACCTAGGATAGGGGGCTATTTTTATATAGGGGGCTTGTTTAGAGAGGGAGGGTAGTGTTACAGGCACAGCCTATATTATATACTATATTATATACTATGCTATGTGGTTGGCTAAGCACCCTGTAGCTAGAGGAGCGTGGCTCTATACTAGGTGGAGCTCGCTACGTAGAGCCTTTAGCCCTTGCGAGCTCCTACGAAGGTTGCACTGTTGTGCAACCTTGTTGTATATGACCGTCACAATAATTATAATGTCCTTGACCTAATATAATATAAGATCGCTAGATATAGAAGACGGTCTACTATAGAAGATAGTTTACTATAGAAGATAGTCTACTATAGAAGATAGTCTACTATAGAGGATAGTCTACTATAGAAGATAGTCTACTACTAAAGGATCATTTCTAGGTATAGTAAACTCGTAGTTAAGATAAGCTTCGTAATACTAACTGTCTTCTATTATAGAGACGATCTTAATACTACAAGACTGCTTAAAAGGTAAGACGATCTTTATTTCAAAATGGTTTAGAAGTTAGGGGCTGATTTTATATAATAACGGCTTTTCGGCGGAAAACGACTTTAGTGTAAAAACGCTCTAAAACGCTCTCTCGCTCTAAAACGATCTTCGAATAGGACCTACCTTACTACTTCAAAACAGTTTTCTATAGAAAATGGCCGTACGCTGCAGAAATAGCCCTAGTGACCGTCCTGTACTATGAAAATCGTCCCTCATTTCGAAGATCGGTTTGATTGGCCAAGACCATACCCAAGAACGTTTTCCCAGAGTAGGGTGGCGCCTTATGGTAGGCAGGCTGTTGATTTTGTTGGCGCTTCAAACCAGGCAGTCATGCACCGAGTTCTGGTGTCTGCATGTGCATGTGCATATGTTGGTGATACAAGCCATTAGTGGGGAGTAAATAACTGTGCCTGGACCAACCAAATCAATTTAACCTCACATAGCGTCTGACGCAGCGCGCCCAACAAGCCAATCAAGCTAAATCTACTTTCGTATCTAGGTTGATTCACGTTAGAAAAATAGCATTTAGCTCGATCTGTATCTGATTGTAGGGATCTGACTATTTGGCTAGGCTAGCCGGCCAGGGTTGTTCCGGCCCGGGCACGCCTCCTTGGCTTGCTCTCGACACCAGTCTCGAGGGCATTCCTAACCCCTGAACTAACCCGTATCGTTATTCCTTGCAGCTATGCCCCAGCACCTAGTTCTTTAAGCATTCTACCATGCTAATCGTCTCCGCCTATATAGTATAGCGTTAAGCGCTAACAGTCAGCTTCGCCTAGCTAAAGATTCGCTTATACTCTAACGACATTGCTAGGATCGAAAGTAGGTTAAATGCTATATTCGATAACCATGGACGCTATATACCGCAGTGCCGACTTCGAAGCTAGGATACACGAACCACTCCTCTAGTCAGGGGAGGGACCAGGGCGCCCCCTAGTCGTAGCAGCGAGCCTAATCCAGGAGGTATATACTAAGCTATTTAGGAGGTTCTAGAGGAGGAGCAGGAGGACGTAAAGGAGGAAGCCTAGGCTAGGCCTATAGGGGCTAATAGCAGTTAAGAGAGTAGTAGCTATAGCAAACGAGTAGGCTACGTAAAAGTAGAAGATAGGGAAGCTGAAGAACAAGACCCTTAATACAGATAGAGTAGTGGAACTCGCCTAGTAGGAGCGCGAGATAGCGGCCTAGGAGAGGCGCGCCGCGCTTATAATAAGAGCAAGAAGACCTACGTACCGCTTGGCAGACAAGGACCCCCCGATACAACTATTTATAGACCTTGCCCTTAAGAGATATAAGGGTCTAAGTAAGGCTTAGAGCTCCCTGCTCGCCTAGGCGCGTAGCAGGGACATTGGCCTCTAGGAGTACCTAAATAGAGTGAACGTCCTAGAGATTACTACGCTATACTATAAGTATAGCAAAGGCAAAGAAACGATCGAATACCTAGTAGTATAGTATAAAGATCTACCAAAGTATAGAACCTAGGAAAAGTTACAAATATAGTTATAATAGGATCTATAGCTTATCTTATAACAAGCTATATAGCTATATAAGAGCTTAATAAAGGTAGTTATTAGCTAGTTGATGGATTTAAGGCGCCTAATATAGTATAGCGTAGCTCGTAGGCTATAACTAGAAGCTACGATAGCTATAAAAGCGGCTAAAAGTAGCGGAGAGGGTGTAGGAAGTGCCGAATCGAGCCGCTAAGGGAGATAGGGGCTACCTTTTATATATAGTTCGATAGATTCAAAGCGCTAAAAAAGAAGCGTAGGCAGGGGTTTTCACCCGGCCCCCTGTTCAGGGGGTACGGTTTCCTTTGTATATAAACTAGTAGCAGGACCGGCGCGCCGTAAGGCATATCGGAGTACAAATAAATAATAATATATACCGCAGTATCTTCTGCTAGCCTGCTAGCGGCGGGCTAGTGGCTAGGCCGAGCAGCCGACCGCTAAGCTATAGAGGGGACGCTAGGCGGCGAGATATCGCTACCCGGGCTATAGGTACTTCTATACTTAGGGCCTAAGATGTAGGCATGCGCCACCCCAAGTTGTAGCTCAATAACAGGTTCTGGCCCTGGTGTAGCTTAGTCAAGCCAAGCTAAATAATAGCCCTTGTGGTTTGGCTTGCAATACCTTCGATTTGGATTGCTTGCCGGCATGTTGATTTAGCTTGATTTGAAACTATTTGACTTGTTAGGCGCGCTGGTCTGACGAGTGCTGCCACACCGCTTCCTTTCTCGGCACCACCTGGTGTCGGAAACTCTCTCGCAACCTTCCTGCTCTCTGTCTCCTTCTTTTTGCACAGGCCTGCGCATTTATCTATTTCATGCAGTAAGAAGTTGCTCAACAACAGGAGGTCCTTATAGTCATCCTTAGCCAGCCCGGCATAGACACCCCCATCCAAGTGCGAGACTCGGTCAAGCAAATCGACAAGACCTCGTGGCTCGTCGGAAGCAAGCAGGTCCTCCGTTATATCCAAGGGCCGCGCAAGGAGGACTGCCTATGGGAGAATAGCAGCGACGGCTCATACTATACCCTCTCTACGGCGCCGGTCCCCCTGCCCGATGTCGGCCCGCTCGCCCCCGATGGCCACGCCCGCCAGATCCACGACGCCGGCGACGTGTCGGCCGTGTTCAGCTTTGGTGACGCGCTCATTATCAAGGTCAGGATCGCCAACGACAATACTCGGCGAGAACCCGAAACCCTGGCGTTTCTGGCCGAACAGCAACTCAGCTTCGACATTCCCACCGTCCTCTTCTACACCGAAGACGCTGGCAAGATCTACTTGGTTGAGCCCTGTGTACCCGGCAAGCGACTCAATGAGGCGTGGTGGGCAATGCCCGAGGAGGAGAAGGAGCACGTGGTAACTCGCGTCTCGGAAATTTGCGCCGAAATCAAGGTCTTTCGGTCCAGCGTTCTGACCGGAGTCGACTACAACTGGCTGGATCCGCTCCAAGACCCGGGTTGCCAGAGAGTCGAAGTCCTCCAACAACACTGCAAAGAGCTCGGGATGGACTGCTCGGTGTTTGTCTTGTCTCACAACGACCTCGGGCCGACTAATATCATCGTCAACGGAAACCGGATTGTCGTCCTCGACTGGGAGATGGCCGGGTACGCTCCCCTGGAATGGGTGCGAACCAAGTTCGCCATCTGCGGGGCCTTGTGTGTGGAGCGCGTCAGCAGCGCCGGCATAGAGCGCAACAGCGAGTACCCGGTGCGGGTTGAGCAGAAGCTCGGAGAGATGGGGTTCCCCGAGGTCACCGAGGCGTATAACAAGAGGGATAAGGCGATCGAGGAGGAATGGGAGAGAAACCGGCGCTAGACAAATATCCCAGCCACTCCGCCAGATCAATCCTGCGCCCAGCCAATCGTTATGCGCCCTGAGGCGCCTCATTCGCCGCGCCGCAGACTCACAATTCCATCACCTAATGAGGGGTGTGGTCAAGCATTCATGGCAAGGCGAGAGCGGGGTCGCAAGGCGGCAGTCATCACGCAATAAATTCATTCTGGAATGGAAATCCTATCTATCCGTCCGCCAACTTCCGGCCTTTCTTCTTTGCTACCCCTACCCCACTGAATGAGGTGTCTAGCAGAAGCGGAGCACGCACCCGACTGCATCAGGTTTCCTAAATCCTGGGAAAGCCCTATCGCCTTAGCAAGTGGTAGGACATCAAAGTCCAGATTTGACGGCAACTGATCGATGGCAGAGCATATGTTTAGACGCCGCGCACCGGCGGGGAACCCCGTTGGCTGGGCGGCGGGCCAGAGTTGTCAGAGGGGTGGGGCCAGGCGGGGTGCGGAAGGCGCGGATTTCGGCGGAGTGGCCATGGGGTGGGCTCGGCGGCGTTGGTGGGGCCGTAGTGGGTTAGGGAGAATCAAGTGCCAAGCAGTCTCTCTGACAAGCTTGCCGCGAACACCACTCCCTCTCGGTTGAGTCGGCAACTCAGTGAGCGAGGCGTGCTCCCCGGGGGTCGTCACAGCAACGACGAGGATGACACTGCCAGTGCGGTTTTCTGTGTTGTGAGCACGATCAAGATGACGGTCAATTGAATCCTATGCTATCCACCCGCCAACACCTCACGGCCCTTCCGGGCCTTACTTATCCTTTCCTCCTCTTCGGCTTACTGAATGAGGTACCTGGAGTGACCGCTTGCTGCTCGGCATTGCTCGACTGGCTGCCCCGCTCGTCAGGCATAGAAGCGCAGCTGGCATCTGACTGCATCAAGTTCCCCAAATCCTGGGAAAGCCCAGTCGCCTCAGAAAGTGGTGGGACATCAAAGTCTAAATCCGACGGCAACTGATTGATAGCAGAACAGATGTTCTCGAAATGCTTAGGCATCCATATGTCGTAGACGTTCTTAGTGAATCGGTACGCTGTCCACTTCTCCTTGCCGTCCAACTCAGTAAAGACAAAATTTCGGATCGGGTGCCGGTAATACTTGGTGTCTTTCCCGGTTATCACCGGGTAGTGGCCGTAGATCCGTACTGACTGGTGGTCGTGCGAGACGGAGAAGGCGAGGATCTTCCGGTTGACCTCATCCTCGCGCTTAACAGCACGGAAGAGCTCGACAATGCCCCGCGCCGTAAGGGTCATGCTATGGGCGTTCTGCCGGTCTGCGATGTCGAGCGCCGCGGCGCCGCATTTCACCTCGCAAGTCAGGAACGGGAAGTACATATAGTACGTAGCCATAAATAAGGACTGGTCCCCGGCGATAAAGTCGCCAATAAATGGCGACAGCTTGGCGAGCTGGTCCTCAGTGAATGCGTTTCGTTTAAATCCAACGGAGTAGTCGGGCTGGGGACGAGGGCAGGTGAGAGGGATCGAGTTGTTCCACCCTTCGTTGACGCTCTCGATAAGGTGTTTCAGGTGGCTGGCACCGTATATACAAAGAATCTCCGCTGATGGGACGATTAATAGCGTAATATCCCGGATGACTCTCGCTTCGTTTCTATCTTCCACCTTCCGACAGGTTGATTCGAAAATATCGGAACGAAACAAGGAATCTTGAGGCTCCCTCTGCGCCGTCTCGAGCAATGTCTGACATAGAACTTTGCTCTCGTTGGTGATTCCTAGGTCAGACTTGTCCATAAAGCTGCCTTTGGTCTCGAGCAGAGTCTTGTAGCGCGCGTCCCTATACGGCGCACTCTTCTCCTCCCTCGGCTTCTGGTCGCTGGGCGTCGTGGATGTAGCAGAATTCGATCGCTTCCGGGACAGATTGGACGAGGATTTCTTCCGCGCAAGTAGACGGTCCATAGTGGAATACGTCTTCGAGGTCTCTTCCGGCCAGTCCTGCTCCTCTGGCCAGCACCCTTCCTTCACCCAGAAAGCAATCGGGTCAATGCGTTTAGGGGCGCCGCTGCTGATCGCTGGCTCGCCAAATGCGTCTTCGACAGGGCGTGTAGGGGATGCCCGTTGTCGCTTCGGGTCTGGGTCTGGGCTGAACTCGAGCGTGTCTTCGATTGATCGCTTGCGACCTCTGCTCTGGACAGGCGCCGGCGGATCCTGTATCAAAACTTAGCTTCTAATCCATTGCAATGCAAGAATGGAAGGCATACTTGTCGAGAGGGCGTCTCGTTAATTGTAGACGGGCGTGGGGGATTGCGTTCGGAGCGCTTGATTGCGCGCTGCTCTTGGAAGCGACCGCGCTTTCGAGGTGTGCCTTTGCGCGACTGGATGCCCTGGGGTCGTTTTCCTGCAACTGTTAGCGGAAGATGTCCTTTGGCGCTGCGAAGAATAAGTACCTTGATCCTTTGACGCCGGCGATGGGAGCTCCTTCTGGGCCGCTGTTTGGGCTCGAGTGCAGGCCATGGCGATGAGAACGGAGTGGAGGGCGAGGTCCTGGTTTTGTGCTCTGGGGAAGGTCTCGAGATGCAGTGACGTGGAGAAAATGGCTGGCCAGGGTCGTGCAGCATGTGACACACCAGTCCCGGGAGCAGCATCCAGCCAATCGTTAAGCGCCTCAGTCGTCCAGAACCCCGCCATACCCGCTTGCACCCTTGCGCCCTTGCACCCGCATGGATGGATATTCATTCCGCCTGACGAACCCGCTCCAGACACTCATGTAGAGGAAGGGAGTTTGGCAGGTCGGGCCACATGAACTCATACCTGGCGTCATCTGGGGTGTATCTTCGCGACGTATGGCATTTGACTGAACTTCCCCTGATGCGCGTCCTAACGACCTGCGCGTTTACGTACATCGGAGGGGCTCCTTGAGACGCACCCTCGTCATCGAACCTCGCGAGCGTTCCCTCGCCGGGGCCCGTTAGCACCGGAGTTCTTTCCAAAGTCACATGCGAAGTGTCCAGCTCCTCCTCATTCTTAGCACGTATGCCAAGCTTGCGCTGCTCTTCGTCAAAGAGGCTCCTCTTGGATGCGTCTCTCGAGGTATTTTTCAACGCGTTTGCCGTCATGCCGAGTACCCCCAGGATTCGAGTCGTCTGAATATTGAGTCCGGCGAGGTGTAGGGCGACGTGGTTTCCTCACCCGTCAATGGCCTCCAGAGCACACTGGCGGCCGTGCCACCTACTCTTTCCGCGATATGGTCGGCTTTTTGCTGAGCCGTCTGACCGGCCCACATCGTGAGGCACATTATTCTCATCTTGGCCCGCCATGTCCCATAGTCCGGTGTTCCTTCATTTCCGGTGAAAACGTCAGGTTCCTGAACGTAGCGAGCTTTCCCTCGCGCACGTCGGTTCCGAGGCCTGTCGATCATGTCGTCTATTAAGAAGAGCCGCCCTCCGTCCTGCTGCCTGTGAAGAGGACCAACACCAGACCATCATCTTTTCCACGGTGCATCTCATGAAGCACGCATGGGGACTTGCGAACGAATCAGAGATTGCCGTACTGCCCAAAGTTGACCAGGGAAGCGGGACTGATCTGGGCGCACAGGCCCACCTGCCTGCCGTCTCCACTTCCCCGCATGAGCCGCACGGAACCTACCGCAAAGCCGCTTACCGTCCGAATTCTAACAACGCACAACGATAACCACCCTCCGAGCATCACGCAGTTTCTCTTTTCTAACTGCGAGCCGTTGTCAGCGGAGTACCATGGGGCGCATCTCGGCTCTGCTTGTGCCCCAAGGCCGATGCGAGGCGAGCCCGAAAAGCGGTAGGTGAGACCTATGGCGGGGTTGCACTTGGGGAGGATAGATGGGACACCGAGGGGGAGTGGAAGGGTTTCTATTCCCCTTTTTTAATTTTCGTTCTACGTATAGGAGCCGGCCGGACTTACCTGTCGGCAACCCCTCAGTCACCGTCCCATGACGGTGCTCATACTCGTCAAGCGCCTACGTTTCCGCCACGTTCTCGTAAGGCTCCCATGTCTCCTCTCCACCTTTCCATTTCACAAGCAGTTCTAGGCCGCCGTCACCCAGCCTCCTGTCGCCACAAATCCCCTCCACCTCCCACTCTTCCTCGCTAGTATCGTCGTCAACCACTGAAGGTGTGCGAGGGGAATCACACAATTGCGGCGCCCCGCGTTGAGAGAGGTTGGTGGTCTTGAGCTTGGTGTGATACCTCACCTCAATGGCCCTGGCACTACGCCCCGGGAAATGCTTGGCGATCGCGATCCAAGAAAGTCCTTGCTCCTTCAGCTGGCGGATCTTCGCGTCGTCCGCTGGCGTGTGTCTCGTCCTCCTCGAAGTTGAAGTCGGCTTGTCCTTGTCCTTCGCGGACCCTTTGCTCTTCTGTCTCGCCGGGCGGTACCTCTTTGCGGAGGAAATGGTGCCCCCATTCTCCGATCCACGGTACTCCGCTCCGTGTTCTGCGCATGGATCCCAGTCGAACTCTAGCGCGAAAGTGGAAGGCAAACCGATCATTGTAACACGCTTGAGGATCACGTTTCGAAGGGGCCATTGATCGAACGTCGCGGCAGGGGCTCTGTCCGCCTTGGTGTCCCTTTCCAAGGTGAACTCTCGTGACGATGGCGGATGGGCAGCGCCGGGACGATCCCCGAGCCTCAATGCCTCTCCTCTGCGGTCGCAAAATGGCCCTCCTGTGTGAACGTCACATGAAGCACGCATGAATATCTGCTCTATTCCAGCAAACTGAAGTACTACCCTAGCTCAACCGCACTAGAGTTCGGCTCGGAATTTACATAGAAGGGGCCGGGGACAATCCCGCCTTCTGGTGGAATTCCTCCAGCACCTTAGGACATGCCTCGAAATGCGTAGCAGGTTCCTAAGTATTGTGCTTGTGCCTACTAGGGGCTTGGAGCCCGCTGTCGCGGGCTCGCACAGTTTAATACGGAGCGTCAAGTCTACATAAGTCCCAAAACCCAAAACCTATCATTAGGTTTACCCCGCCGTGCCTAAAACCCCCCACCTATTTCCGTTTTTAACAATTGTTCTATTTTACATGCGATAACAGAAACCAGATCGTTGTTAGTAACATTGCGCTACAACTCCCGCATTAAGCTTCATTCTATTAGATTATCCTTGATTATACCGATTAGCTTGTCGCTAACATTTTTTTCAGGCGTACCTATCTTACAACCCTTGTAACAAGACTAATAATCTAATTCCTAATTCTTATAGAAAAAATCATTTTCGTTTCTTAATTGTAGCGGAAGGGAATTATAGCTCCGAAACTAATATCGTTCTTTACTTTTAAGGGCGTTACGCTACCTATCCCTCCTTGTAACTTTAAAGATTGTAATAACGATAAGACTAGGATAGTATAGATTGTTAATAAACTCCGCTAGTATAGCTTAAATATAGCTTGCGCTATTGTTAATACTAATAGCGTAAGACACCTGGATTCGATTTTGAAAAAAATTCTTTTTACTGATTATTTTTCTAGGATATTAAGCAGCTCTAGATTCTAAAGCAGATCTAAAAAGGTATAGTCTAGAGCAACGTACCCTAGAAAGTCGACACCTAAATATAATATATAGCTATTGTAACCTACCTCTTTACTACTTATAACCTGTCCTATAACATTTGCTAGTAATATAGCTTAGGTAATAGTACTAGGCTAGCTATCTCTTACTATACTCTAGGCCTAGCGTTTCTAAATAGTGCTTATACTAACTATTACTACTCTAGTTCCGGCTATACGTGCTCGTTCTATTAAGGTTAGTTTTTAAAAGTTTCCTAAATGTTTCTTTTACTAATAGCTCTAGACATTGTTAAAACAATTAAGAAGGAAGGCCTTAAGAACGACTATAAAGAGTACCCTAGTTTTAAAATGTTAATAGGTTAGTAGATGTTATAACAAGAGCTATAGGAATAGCTATAGATTATAAAGGATAAGATTGCTTTACGTAAGAAAAAGGAACTTCTAGCTATACTAGGCTAGAAGTCTAGCCCCCTAAAGAGACAGCGGAGATAGAATATATTTATCTATAGTTTTAAGCTAGGTAAGGGAAACAATAGACAAAGTCTAATAGAGGATATTAATAGTAATACTAGGAACCTAATACGAAAACTTAGTACTATTTCCTATTTGCTATTTTAATATTTTTTTTATAAAACCTATATTCTAAACTATAGTTATCTACTTTAATTTTTTTTAGCGCAGCTAAGAATTAGGAAATATAGGAGGCTAAATCTACTAAGCTAAGGATATCCGTTTCTAAGTTTTTCCTTCTTAATGTTTCTACTCTTATATGAATTTTTCTCTACTAAAATTTTTCTAGGCCTTTCTATTCTTATATCTTTCCTAAAATCATTATTTACTTAAGCTTAATTACGTTCGATCACGCTTGATCAGACGTCCTTACGTCTTGCTTTCTAGTATACTAGGCCCTTTTTACCCTATTACTAGTAGATGACACTATCCGCTATACTCTCCTAGGTTTACGCTAATTTATAGAAAATATAAAGCCTAGCTTCTCCTATCTTTTAGTTCCGACGACGACTTGGATAACGGGACTCGAGCCCCTTCTAACGTAAATCCCGCTACTTCCGCTAATACTATACCTCTCCCTAAGACTATACCTCCCCCCGAAGCTATACCTTCTACTGAAGCTCCCCCCTCTAGTAGTCGCGTCGACTCTACCTAGCCTATACCTTGCAATACAACTACCTCTCGGCCCCTCTAAGCTAGGCAAGCCCTTACTAGGTTTAACAACGCGCGTGCTGTTACACTTATATACCGAAATATACTAATACCTAACGGCTAGCTACCTAAACCTATTCCTTCTCTTATCTCCGTTACCTTTAAGGTCTTCGTAGCCGATGTTAACGTTATTACTATTAGGGGGTAGGAGACCCGTTAATAGACTAAAGTTAGCTCTATTAACTCTTATCTCCTAGTCTAGATACCTCTCTGTTAAAACTTCTCTAACTATAAGTATATTATTTAGTATTTGCTCGACTATACTTGTCGAGCGAGGAAGTTTAACCCTACTAAGTTTCGGTTTATAGGTAAACTCTTAGCTAGTAGGAACAAGAAGGTTATAGAGATAACAAGTCTTAACCCTAATAGGCCTGTTACATTTTACGACCTTGCTATTGTAACAATAAACAGGACTAAGGTAAAGATAAACAACTAGATCTTGCTCTACCTTTTAAAGGAAAAACTCTACTACTTTAAAAGGGAGGAGAGCAAGGATCTAGTTCCTATAAAGCTAGCTAAGCGTCCCTAATCCAAGACGTAGTTAGGTTCGAAAGTAGCAAAGGGTTTTAGTATTATATCTAAGAAAGTTAAGGTAGAGAAAAAGGATAAGATAGAGAGAGCGGTTAAGGAGGAGTCTAAGATAGAGAGTAAGGAAGAGAGAGGGGTTAAGGAGGAGTCTAAGACGAGTAATATAGAGAGTAGTAATTATAACCCTTTTACTTCCCCTAAACCCCTAGTTAAGTAGGAAGATAAGGAAGAAGTAGATAATACCTTATTAGGTAACAAGGAAGAGTTCTAAGGGCCTAATAAGGAGGAGTTCTAATAGCCTAACGAAGAAGAGTTCTAAAGGCCTAACAAGGAAGAGATTAAAGGGCCTAACAAGGAAACTTTAGACAAGGAGAGGGTTACTCGATCTACAATAAGTAAAAAGGTAAAGGACTAGTCGTATCTTGGACCTACTATTGCAACTCGTTGTCGTTATTCCCAAAAATAGAGATTAGGATCCTTTGTACAATAAAGCTAGATAGGAAACTCTAGATTATCTCTACTCTTAAAATTTACATCCTCTCTATCTTAACTAGCCTTATTGTTATTATCTATAGCCCTATCCTCGTAGTCGGACTTAGAGCCCTTATATTGTTCTATCGCCGCTGTAATGTCTACCCTCTAAGCTTCTATATTCCTAGCAAAAGCTTTCTAGCCTCTAGTAGGACGCTCTAGAGTATATAGGACTAGATTAGCATTCGTACCCTGATGTTACTTTAGCTCGTTCTGGAGGAAGAGGTATTAAAGAAGGAAGGGACTTTATATATTAGGCTAGATATCTCCCTCGAAGCGCGATATAATATCTATATAGAGGTTAAAAATGTTATAAGGGAGGAAGTTGTCTAAGTCGATCCTATCTAACTCCGCTAAACGGTTTAGCGACTCCTAACGTTCTATTAGTAACGGGATACTATAATCTATAGCAACTCCTTCCTAAGGAGAGAAATATATCTAGGTTAGGATTCTAGAATGAACATATAGTCTGTTTGATTAGCGACGGATAGTATACGAGTTCTATTAGTTTATAAAGGTTGTAACTTCCTAACGGATCTAAGGTATATAAGTAAAAAGTAGTACGATACGGTCTAATAGCTACTTATCACTCTATACGCTAGTCTTTTCGAGGTTAGTAAAGAGGGTCTAGGTATTAGTTAACGAAATAGATTATCCTTAATTAGGTTTAATTATCCTTGATTAGATAAGGTAGGGCAAAACTTACTTACTAAAAGCCTATCCTAGCCTTATATAGATAATACTACTAGGACTTGATTCGCTAGTTCTTAGTACTCTTCCTATAGCCCTAGCAGTCCTTGAACCGGAATAGCCTCTCCTGTCTATATAGAGGTACGTTAGGGTCTAGGGCATCGATATTAACAAAGAGATTAGCCTGTCCTTTACCCCCGGGTATATACTACTTAATGTAGCCGTTATAGCTTCGCCAAGGTCGAAGTCGCTAATGTTTCTCTATCTCTATTAAGAGCTAATAATATATACTCGCGGTAAGCACCGTCTCCTTCCCCTAGTCGGAACGAACAACTATAGGGATAACCCTATAGTCCTTAGTAATCCTGAGGTACTAGGTAAAGATCGAGCGTTCTATAAGGGCAGAGATCCTAATGTAGTACTAGGGAACATAGCGAGAGTATACGTCGATACTGCTATAGATCTCGAAGCTAAAGCGCTAAAGCTTGTAGTAAGCGTCGATAGACTAGGTGTAATTCGGACTAGGGAGGGTAAAACCCCCTCTCTTTACCTAGACTCTATCTAATCGTTCCTAGACCTCTCTTAGGAACTCTTCTATAAGGATCTAGCGAATCGTATACTATAGGATGTTAATCCGGCTAAGTTAGTGTACGTACTGCTAAGCTACCTAATACCTAAGCCGTAGGAAAAGGATAGATAAGGTCGTCGATAACTTAATAAATACAAGTACCTCTTCTTTACATTTAGCTACGTCGCTAGCTTTTAAGTACCGAAAGATCCTAATTTTTTAACGGAGTGCTATTACCCCTCTTTCGGATACAATAAAGCTAGATACTTTAAGATACTTATAGAGCTAGGCGTCGGTTAGGCAGGTCGTCTAATACTTATCTTCTAGACTCTTACGTAACCTATTAGTATCTAATGTCTTAGTTTAGTTAATTGGTACCTCTAACTACTAGAGCTATCGGAAAAGCAAAGTTTAGCTTACTAAAAAGGAATAAATGTCTTTCAAGTCTCGGAGGATTTGCTTAATAGAAACCTTCTAAGAGTATCGAGATAAAATAAAGTCTCGAAAGGGCTTAAGGTCCTTACTTAGGCGTACTATCCTAGAGTAATAAAGAGTTAAGGATAAAAAAAGAAAGGGGGTAAGGGGTAAGGAGAAGGAAATAAAATATTACCTTTTAGCTAAACTTCGAGATAATAACTCTATTTGTCTAGGTATCGTCCTAAATGCCTATAACAAATCCCAAAAACAATATGTAACTTTTGAAAATACCAAACATTCCGGCCTATTAACCTTAGCGTTATATATACTCCTCTACTATAGCCTCCCTAAGGTAATCCCGTAGCATCGTAGCCTAAACCTTAAGCTCCTATATTAACGTAACCTAATAGATCCTACTTATTAAGAGCGGTAGCTTCCCTTTAGCTTTCCGTTTCTCCTTCGATTCTTAGATCTTAAGGTCTAAAATCATTAGTAAATACAAAACAATTTAGAAACATTCAGAAAATATACTAAGATAGAGCGAGCATTTAGTACCGTAACCAGAGTAAAGACAGTTAGTATATACACCTTTCCTAAACTTAATATCTAGCTAAAAACAACAATCGGCTAGGCCCTTGCTCTTAGTTAAAGCGCATTACTTATAGAGCGTCTTAGCGTTAATAGGCTTAGTAAAGAGGAGGAGCGTAAAGGACTTAGTACGTAGCTAGGTATCGATCTTAAAAGGAGCGTCCTTAAGTTCTCTATTAACCTGGATCTAACGCGGAATAAAGAGCTAATATAGGTCCTAGGAAATTGATTAGTATAAAGAAGGATTTTCAAAATTAAATCCAGGTATCTTACTATAACAGCTTCTATTAGCTTATAAACTTTATTAAAGCAGGTTGCTTGTAGCTTATTAACAATCTATTCTATCTACTACTTGTTACCTACGTAGTCTTGAAATTTTATAGGGATAGTAAGGCTATTGTTAGAAGAGACATCATTGTCGGAATCGTTATTATAATTATCTATTGTAAAATTCGATTTGAATTGTCGGTATACTAGCAAGACAGGTACGCCTAAAATAAAATATTAGCAACAAGCTAATCGGTACAATCAAGGATAATCTAACAGAATGAAGCTTGATTTAGGAGTTATAGCGTAATGTTACTAATAGCGATCAGGTTTCAGTTATTATATATAAAATAGGACAATCGTTAAATGCAAAGATAGGTAGAGGTTTGTTAATACGACGGCGGGGTAAGCGAATTGAATTTTGGGTTTTAGGACTCATATAGACTTGACGCTCCGTAGTTTAACGTATTTCGAGGGCTTAGCAAGGCTACACTCTTTTCCCTACACACCTATACAACAACGCCACCACCAAGTCGCCGCTATTGAAGCTATTATACAACTTAGTATTAAAGCATTGAACTAACTCGGTATATTGAGAAATTGAAATTGATTAATATATTAATTTTTTGAAGCTATTCTAACAATTGCGCGCTCTACGTAAGTAGTTTTATCGCAATAGCCGACTTTAACGCGGCCGTACCCGGCTCCTAGCAACGCAACCCACGCGGCCACACCCAGCTCCCGGCTCCCGACAACGCAGCC
>MU853422.1:292431-331110 GCA_033297235.1 Trichocladium antarcticum
GGCTACACCTAGCTCCTAGCTCCTAGCAACCCGGCTACACCTAGCTCCTAGCAACGCGGCCTACGCGGCTATACCTAGCTCCCGGCTCCCGGCAACCCGGCCACACCTAGCTCCCGGCAACGCAGCCCACCCGGCCACACCCAGCTCCCGGCTCCCGACAACCTAGCTACACCCAGCTCCCGGCAACGTAGCTCACGCAGCTATACCTAGCTCCTAGCAACGTAGCCTACCTAGCCCTGCTCAGCTCTTGGCAATATAGCCTACGTAGCTGTGCTTAGGTCCTAGAGAGAGCGTAACAGGAAGTATACTACTATATATAGGATGTAGGTGAATGTAACGGTAGGGCCGGTAAATAATATATAGAAGGAAAATCCTAGGAGAGAAATTCGCAGCGGAAGAATTTGTATACCTGTGCGAGAGCGTGGTAGGAGAGCGTGGCAGGCTTGGCGAAAAATTAACAGCCAACCATAAATCACTAACAGCCATGTACCTTGCAATGTTAGTGTCAACGGCCAAATAAGCAGGCAGCACTACCAAATTGTTAAGAAAAGATCGATGCACCTGCAAAAAAGACCATCGTAGCAACCGCGCATTTTCAAACCTAGCTGTAGTATCATATATAGAGAAGATACCCTTCCTACTTGACTAGGTACTCCCGCCCCTCTTCTCCCTGTCTCTAGCCCCAAATGTCCTCGACCTGAAAATACTCGCCGTCTTGAACCTCCTTAGCCGTAGAGGTAGCTCTCAAAGGGAAGGCACGCGCCGTCGAAGAAGTCCTCCCTACTAGTGACTTGCGCCGCTGGGTTTCGGGTGTGTGGTCATTTCGTCCATAATTCGTACAAGGGTTCCACATGAACTCCACCTGAAAAGTCGCTGCCCTATCCACCAAAACGCGCTTAAGGACCGCTTCAAGTGGCTATTCCTCAAAACTTGCAAGAGCAGCCTCGACTATCTCCTCTTCCAAAGCGGACCCTCCTGAAGATTACGGTTTGGAAATGCTACGCTGGCTTTGGCGGCGCTTTGGGCCTTAGGTTGGTGGTCGTTAAGCCTGTAGTGATAGGGAGTTGGTGCAACGCAGACGTGTCTGCCGCTTAGGCGGCGCTATTCTGCGGGTTGTAGGGGCTGAAGTGTTTCCCCTGCGGCGCTTCCCTTGTAGCGGCCGGACAACATTGTCATCCTTGCCTTGCTTGGCGTCACTTCCTACAATGGGGGAGCAGTCCTCCTTGTCGTTAGTATCGCAACGACGTCGACGTCGACGACGACCAATGTTATGCTGAAGGTTGACCCGCTCCTGGCTAGCGGACGGCTATATAGATGGCTCGGTATTGGCCAGTTCACGTTCGTTACCGCTCTTATCGCCCAACAAACTTGGCATACCTGCCCGACTCTCCTGCGCTTGCGGCGGCACGACAGAACTCTCTTCATCCTACTCTCCTCCGTCGTCCGGAACGAGAGGATGGCGGTATTCTAAGTCGCTTGTCTGAACGCTGTCGCCGCGGTGATCACGATGTTGAGAGAAGCGGCAGCTACCGGACCTCTGTTGTGGATCAACCCCACGACCAGAGGCGGCGCTGCATAGGCTCTGGGGCTAAAGGCATGGCTCGGCATCCGCCAGTTCGAGCTCGCCAGTGCTCTCGTCGCTCGGCAGTGTAGGTGTGCGTGCCCAGCTCTCCACCACTTGTAGCGGCACAGCAGGGCACATCCCATTCTGCTCTCCTCTGTTATCTGGAACCGGAGGACAGGTAGGGCGGTGGTCTGCTTCGAGATTGGTATTGCATTGTCCACCAACATCGCGCCGAAAGTCGATCCAGTCTTGGTTGTAGGGCGGCTGCAGGGGCAGTCTAGCATCGGCCGGCTCGGCCTCGTCACCCTCGCTACCTTCGTTGTCCGCCTTGACATTGGGCGACTGGGCATTTCGAAGCCGACGGAAAGATGCAGACAGGTTCGGGTACCTGGCACATCCGTCACCCTAACGACAAGACAACCCCGCGCACACGAGCGCACGGCGGGATGCCGGGGATGCCGGAACTAGTCGGTCCTGCTCCGTGTGCAGAGCTATAGGCGAGGCAGGCGATTCATTATCTAGGCCGGTCATGCTAGTAACCGAGGGCTCCGGCGTGTCGCAATCGTCGGAAGCAGCGTCGACACCTTTGCCTGCTCAGATATGTCAACATGTTGGCCTGCCGAGAAATGCGAGATCCAGGCACATACCTGTACCAGTAACACGGCCGGATTTCACCTTGTTGCGTGCATCTGGTAGAAGCCCGTCAAGCGACTCAAAAGATGTGTCGGATCGGCCATCGAGATCATCAAACTCGTCATCGCTTGGGATCAGGATAGCATCGGCCTGTGACTTCCCAGCACCACCGCGTTGAAGATCGTACGCATCCTGCGGCAGCGGCGGGTGCAAAGAAACCCCAAAGATCGCTGCAGAGGGGCCCTCCTCCTGAACCCGAAAGGCGCGGCTCGCAGGCTCGGGACCCGCCATCACAGGAGGGACGTAAAAAATCTGGCTGTCGAGGTAAGCTGCTGCCATCGCGCTCCCGGTGAGATATCGCGCTGTTGAATTGGAGAGAAGATGTCAAAGGCTGTAAGGAGAACAGTTCCGGGAAGCATTTGACGTGCAAGTTGGCCATCTTCGCACTGCTGGGGCGCCGGGGAACGAGCGCAATATATTTGCATGCGCGGAGAAAGGCGGACTCGACCTCAGAATCGGCAAGGAGCCTAGACCCGGCCCTCCCCCCCCTCCGTTCCACCATCCCAACGGGCTCGCAAGAAACGTGCTCGGTTGTGAAATGCCTTGTCGTATGCGGTTCCCAGGGGGTGCAGGGGTCGTGGATGGCGGGTGACGGGGGGGACGAGGCATCGGCTCACCGGTCCCTCGTAACTCTGCCAATCATGCAATTGCCGAGATAGAAAGGAGAGGCCCGGGAAAAAGGGAGCCGCCGTAGAATATCGTATCGCCACGAATCACGACCCTTGACTGAGGTCGCATGGTCCATGAGGTCGCCAGAGGTCGCCTAGAGCGGCTTAGCCGAAGCAGTGTTGGCGCGTGTTCTCCTGCGGCGCCTTCCCGCGTCCATCCGCATGCGCCTCCCCCTCCTTGTTCCGTCTCTGGCACCGCCTATGGCAAGGCAGAATCTCGTCGTTTCCGCCAATTAGTTCCTCCTCGGGCCCCTCGCCGTCGTAAAGCAAAGGCAGCAAGGCTACATCATCTCTTTAGGGGCCGCATCGGCCTCCTTGCCAGCAAGGACTTGCGACCCCTGCCCGCTCTAGGCCGGATCCGGCGGCGTGTGACCTGGAAATAGATCGCAGTCGGGTCAGGAGGTCAATCCGCCGCTTTCGTAACCGGCCGCCTGCATGTCTCGCGCCGCGGCTGTGTTGGCATTCGGTCCGATTATGGCCAAGGAGGTTCTCCGACCTGCAGACTGAGAGGCCCTGAATGCGCCAAGCGAGTGGAGGCCTCCTGGTGTCTCGACATTTGACATAATCGATATCTCTGCGGCATTTTTGTGACTGGTCAGGATGCGCAGGTCTTGCAAATTGCACAGGGGAACGGGGGACCTACCAGGCAGACATGGATTCCGATCCTACGGACGAAAGGAGGCACCCTCGCAGGCAAGCGGGTGTTAAGTGACTCCAAACGGAGGAGGCTCGAGGTCGAGCCGGAGTCGAGCGTGGAGTCGAGTCAAAAGTTGCAATTGACGAAATGCACCGCAGAGGCTGAGAATGGCTCGGGAGACCGAAGCATAATCGCCGCGCGAGGCGACGGCGTGCGGCTAGGGGACGCCAAAGAGGGCAAGGACAAGGCATCCAGCCTGGCGAAACGGGTATCAGAGCGTGGGCGACATTGGCTAGCGGGCTGCAGAATGAAGGGGGTAGGGGTAAAGCGAAGGAAATAAGGAGGCAGGGACCGAGCAAAGGGGATGAGGGAGGGAGGAAGTCGAGAGTATAAGAAAGGGACGTCGGAGGGGAGGGGCTCTATTTATGCGGTGGGCGTTGCGGGGCCGTGCGAGCACGCGAGTCTTTACAATAGGTAACGGACTTAGATATCTCGACCTTCGTTTAGAGGTAGTTAGATCAGCCGTAGGGCAGTAGCTAAACTTAAGTAATTACTCTCTAGATATATATCTCCCCCTGTTTAGAGGAAGGCGAATAATTGTTACTACAATATATATACCTAGAGGTAGTAAGAAGACTATAACCTATATAGAGATAGATATAAAGCAAGCGTCCTAGGTTAGTTACTAACGTATATTTAGACTTTAATTGCAGTAGATCCGATTAAGTAATTGCTCTCTAGATATATGTCTCCCCCTATTTAGAGGAAAGCGAACAATTGTTACTATAATATATATACCCAGAGGCGTAGGAAGGCTTAAAGCTAAAAGTATCATATTTAATAGAGGGTTTTAATATCCCTAGAAGTGTTATTATCTACCTAAGTAGGCGGACTAACTAGCTATATGTAACGGTCGTATACAACAAGGTTGCACAACAGTGCAACCTTCGTAGGAGCTCGCGAGGGCTGAAGGCTCTGCGCGGCGAGCTCCACCTAGTATGGAGCCACGCTCCTCTAGCTACAGGGTGCTTAGCCAACCATATAGCATAGCATATAATATGGTATATGATATAGGCTATGCCTGTGACACTACCCTCCCTCTCTAAACAAGCCCCCCTATATAAAAATAGCCCCTATTTTGGATACTCGCATCTAGAGCTATCCCAACCGTTCAATTCTAGATACTCGCCTCTAGAGCTATCTCAAACGCTCCTAAAACACCCGATTTTAGATACTTGCATCTAGAGCCTATACTATTCTATACGCTCGATTTTAGATGCTTGTATCTATAGCCTGTTCCTTTTGCTTAGCGCCTTGCCTCCTACCGCTACGCCCTCCTTCTTCGCGTCTACGATAGCGGCCCTAGGAGCTTGGGGTATACGTTGTAGAACTCCTAGATAGCGTCATTACAGCCCCGCAGATCCGTTATAGGTTGCTAAGTTAGGTTATTGTAACCTTCCTACTTAACTTAGTACTACTAGCGGCCGTTCGCCGCCTTGCCGAACCCTACGATCTTCTCGAACCTCTACTCTACTACGTCTTCGCCCTTGTTAGTCCGCGTAACTACGCGCCCGCGGTTAGCGCTTACGTCGTCGTCGACCCTCTCTTAGCCGGCTAGCCCCTACCCTAGGTAGCGCCTTACTCTCGAGACGTAGAACGTAGGGAAGATCGT
The DNA here is from genome assembly GCA_033297235.1 of Trichocladium antarcticum. Taxonomy (NCBI): domain Eukaryota; kingdom Fungi; phylum Ascomycota; class Sordariomycetes; order Sordariales; family Chaetomiaceae; genus Trichocladium; species Trichocladium antarcticum. The sequence continues at coordinate 297,666 of MU853422.1, forward strand.
TATACTTACTAGGAGCTTTAGAGTTACTATATATAACGAGGCCTTTGTAACCTCGAACAGGCCCTCCTACCGTAGCGCGAGCTTCGCGGTTAGCCTACTAGTCTTATAGTTCTATATATCGAGCATCGCTATATTACTAACGCAGTACTACAGCACATCCTCCCTATAGCGGTTCGCGTTCTACTTATAGCGGTCCTGTAACTGCTTTACTAGCGCTATAACCTTCCTAAAGATCGCCCCGAAGCAGTCCGCGAGCTCTAATACCCGGAAAAACTCCCGCTTCTACTACTCTAAGATGTTCGGTAGGTATAGCTTCGACGGCTCTACGCCTATCCTTAGATTAAAGCTATAATTCGCGAAGAACGGTAATACGCCCGTTATCTCGGAGACTATATTATTCCCTATAAACTCCACTAGGGGGAGCTAGTTAACCTAGTTATTCTACGCCTAGTTAATATATAGCCGTAGGTACTGCTCTAGTTCCGCGTTAATCCGCTCTATCTAGCCGTTTGTCTAGGGGTAGAACGCTAACAAGGGTCTTAGGGTAATCGCAAGGCGCGCTAATAGCGCCCTCTAGAACCCTAAAACGAACTACATACCTCTATCCGATACGATCGTCTCTAGTATACTATAGAGCGAGTATACGCGCTTAATAAACTAGTTAGCTAGCTCATCGGCCTCTAGTGTCGCCGTTACAATAAAGTAGCGTATCTTTATAAACTAGTTAACTACTACTACTATATACCTAAACTCCTACCCCCTTTGGTTATATAGCAGGAGCAGCGTAATATAGTCTACTAATATATCTTACTATAGCGCTAACGGTAGCAGGAGCGGCTTAAAGAACCCTATAGGCTTCGAGTAGGGGTTCTTTATCTTAAAGTATAGAATATAGGCTTTAACGAACGTCCTTACTAATACGCTTATCCCTAGCTACTAGTAGACCCTGTTTATTAGGTCGAGCGTCTTTATCCTCCCTAGGTACCTGCTAGGCTCTAACGCGTATATCCGGTAGATAAGCTATAAATAGAGCTATCACGGGTGGTAAATGCCCAATGTTGGGGTACGTATATATTCGATGTGGTTGTACGAGGAACTCAAGATGGTGGGTGTGGCCCGCCGGGGATATGCCCTGCGGCGGGCTCCACATGCGCGCTGCAGGCTCTACAGGCCCCACATCGCACAACCGCTCCACAATGGCCATACGGCCCGCAATGGCCATACGGCCATATGTCACGGCTAGACCCGTGACACTACCCTCCCTCAAAACAAGCCTCCTCTTCAAATCAAGCCCACGGTTCGAACGCTCGAATCGTAGCTTCAGTACCTTCTCGGAACCCACGCTAGGGGCCCTGGCTTGTTCGGATTAGCATCGTGGAACTTCCAAATAGCATCATCGCAGCCACGTAGATCCGTTGCTAGCTACTAAGTCGGCTAGGTATAGCCCTCCCACTTGACCAGGTATTGCTACCTCCCGTTCTCTGCCTTCCTAAAGTCTCGAATCTCTTTAAATCTCCATTCAACTACTTCGACACCGTCGTCCTAGCGCCTCACTTCCCTACTACGGTTCGCCCTTACATCTCTCTACACGTTAGCTTACCCTAGGATTCCCTGCTCGCCCCGCTATAGCCGAACCAGTAATACGTAGAACGTATCGAATATCTTCATATTCGCTAGAAGGCGCAACGTTACCGCGTATAACGCTACTTTAGTAACTTCGAATAGTCCCTCCTAGCGTAGTTTAAGCTTCTTCGTTAGGCGCCCTGTCTTGTAATGCCGTATATTAAGCATTACCTTATCGCCGATTCTATAGACTAGGGCGTCGCTACGTTTAGCATTTACGTTAATCTCGTAACGGTCTTGCGCTTACCTTGCTAGTACCTTCGCTATATCTAGCACTACTTTAAAGCGTACAGATATCTCTATTACCTAGAAAAACTCCCTCTTCTAAGCTTCCGAGAGTTCTAGTAGGTATAGTCTACTTGGTTCTACGCCTATATGTAGGTAGAAACCGTAGTTCGCGAAGAAAGGCGATACTCCTATTGTCTCTAACGATATATTATTCCCTACGAACTCTACAAGCGGCACCCAATCCGCCTAGTCATCTTATACCTAGTCGACGAAAAGGCGCAAATACTACTCCAACTCTACGTTAATCCGTTCAGTCTAGCCGTTCGTCTATAGGTAGAACGCCAATGATAGTTTCAGAGTTACCGCTAATCTCGACGATAGTATTCTCTAGAACGTTAAAACAAACTATATACCTCTGTCTAATATAATCGTCTCGGGCAGGCCGTATAGGCTATAGACCCGTTCTACAAAGCGGTCTGTCAACTTATCCACTTCTAAGGTCTCTATTGGGATAAAGTAGCGCATTTTCGTCAGTCGGTCCACTACTACTATAATATAGTTAAAGGTACGGTTTCTCCTTGTATATAGCGGGAGTAGTGTAATATAATCCACCGATATATCCCGCTATAGCAAGAGTAGTACTAGCAGCGGCTTTAGAAAGCCCGTCAGCAGCGCCCTTAGCGTTTTCGTCTTGTCATATAGCAAGCAGGCGTTATAGTAGTCACGGATCGTACCGGTCATCCCGGTCCACTAGTATTTCCGGTTCATCAGATTAATAGTCTTGGTCCTTCTAGGGTAGCCCCCGGGTCCCGATACGTAAGTTCGGTAGATTAGCTATAGCTATATTTCGTCGTTGTCTAGGTCGATGAGCATCCTCCTACGGTAGTAAGCCTTACCTACGATAGCTTAGCACTCCGTATATAGCACTTTAAGCTTCGTTTTTATATCCTTTAGCTACGTTCTAGTTCTAGGGTCTGCTAACGCCTTAAGCGTTACCTTTAGTAGATCCAAGCTCGTATATATCTCGTTTAGCAGATTGTCGATATACCTTAACAGGTCCAACTAGTTAACTATAATCGCCTCGTTATACAGTCTTAGCAGTTTAAATGTCTCTGGATCGAACCGGTCGGGGTCGATTAGTAGCCTCTTACGGTTCTAGAGTCGGTTATCCTCCACGCCCTATAGTATATGTTCTAGCTTATAGCTTAGCGTATCCGGCATTGCGTTTGCCGATCCTAGCTGGTAGATAATACGGAAGTTAAATCGTGACAGGAATTCGGACTACCGTATATGCCTTAGGGACAGTTATTTCGTCGTTACGAAGGTCTAAAGGTTCTTATAGTCCGTGATAATGTTAAACTGGCCGTTTGCTCCCTCTAGTTCTGGTCGCCATTCCTCTAGTGCCTTGATCACCGCCAATAGCTCCTTGTTATAGATGTCGTAATTGCATTCCTATACTAAGTGCTTCGCGCTGAAGTAGGCTACTAGGTGCTAGTCGCCGTTATTGTCTTACTATAGTAGCGTTCCGCCTACTAACCAGTCTAAAGCGTCAGTTTCGACAACTATAGGCTTGTCCTAGTTGTAGATCCTTAGCGCTAGTACTATCGAGAAGCATGTTTTTAGTTGTTCGAAAGCCAGATAGTATAGTCTGCTCCATTCCTAGCTTGTTGTCTTCTTCGTAAGGTCGTAAAGTAGCCGTGCCACTCCTAAGAAGTTCTTAATAAATCGTCGGTAGAAGTTCGCAAAGCCTAAGAACTGTTGTAGCTACCGCCTCGTTATTAGCAGTTCCTAGGATACGATAGCTACTACCTTCTCTTTGTCTATATCGATACCGCCTAGCGTAATGATCAGGCCTAGGTATTTCGTTCTTATAGTATAGAATTCGCACTTGTTAATATCGACCTAGAGCCCTACCTAGTGCAGTCTCTTCAGCACCTCCTTTACTTACTTAACATAGTCTGCTATATTCGTAGAGTAGATTAGTATATCGTCTAGGTACACCGTGGCGTATACGTCCAGCATATTATATAGCGTGTTATTAATATAGTGCTAAAACGTGGCGGGCGCTCCCTATAGCCCGAACGGCGTAACTAGCGATTCGTAGAGGCCGAATCGTATTACAAACGCTATTAACCATTCGTAGCCTTCCGCTACTTAGACTCTATTAAACGCCGCGATAACATCTAGCTTTGTAAAGATCTACGCTCTATAGATAGAATCAAGTGTCTCCTTGATCAGTAGTATTAGATATCGACTCTTTATCGAAACGTTGTTTAGACCTTAGAAGTTAGCGCAAATCTACACTCCGCCTCCTAGCTTCTAGGCAAGTAGCAAAGGCGCTCCTGTACTTGATTTTAATAGTTAGATAAAGCCTTTCGTCAGGTGGTCATCCAGCTAGCGCTTAACTATACGTAGTTCCATTAGTAAGAACGGTCTATTCCTTAAGAACGGTAGCTTGCTTCCTAGTATTAGCTCGATTTTATAGTTGTATAATCTATACGGTAGTAGCGTATCTACCTCCTAGGGAAGAAAAGTCTCGAACGTATCGCGATACTCCGCTAGTAGGCGTTTTAAGATATCTACTACCGTTAGCTAGGGTTTGTTACTCTTCTCGAAGAATTTCCAGGCGTCCTCCTCTATAATCCTATAAATTGTCTCTACGTCGCTCTAGAGGGCGTTTACAAACTCGTAGTACCGTTCTAGGAGTACCGAAGTATAGTCCTCTAGCGAGCCTTCGCGGTTTAATATCCGCTTGTAAAAGTCGTCTAGTAGGGCATAGAGCGTAGCCCTCTCCTTGTCCTTTTTCTCGTTTAGTATTGCTTGTTCTAGTTAGTTGACCGTTATATATATTACCGTTACGCCCTTCTAGCGGCAGAAAAGCATGAAGTTTGGCGCGTTTAGTATCTTAATGTCGTTTTTATTAATCGCCTCGTTGCGCGGTAGTAGCTTCGGGAGTCGTTTCGGTAGTAGCGGCGCCTATAGGTACCTACGCCCGTTCACCTTCTTCGCTAGTTATAGCCTTCTTATAAGCTTATTCAGAATAACTACCGCTCTTGATCCTAGCGGGGATAAGGTCTACCGTAGTCCGTTCTCGAGCGCTCTTTAATAGCGTTGCAACAGGGATAACCTCCTTTTCCTTTTCTTCTATAGGTTCTCTAGACCCTGGTTATACTCCCTATCCTCTAGTTCTCCCTTATCCGGGACTTCCTCGACCGATGCTTAGTATTTCGCTATGTTTTTTACAGTTATAGTTTCCGCGGTCGTAGGTTCTGTAGTTATAGGCTTCGCTTACGGTGCCGTTAGCTCGGGTATATATTCTAGTAAGTAACGTTACTCTTGGTAACGCTCCCTAAACGTGAGCTTTAGGTCCGCCTAGTTAATTGTTAGGTTGTATCTTCTTAGCTATAGGAGGCCTAGAATAATCAGATTGTCTTTCGCTAGTATAGTAATAAAGAACCGAAGCTTCTCCCTATACTAGCCGATCCTTAGTTCCAGCACCGTGCTCCATTCGATCTATAACTTCAGTACACTATTAGCCAAGTAGAGTAGCTTCCTCGTTTCTAGTCTGCTTAGCGGCATATCGTTACGTACCGCGAAACTAAAGTCTATAAAGGCGAGACCTATATAGCCTAAATCTACAAGCGCTATATACGCTATCTTACGCTTGCTTATTACAATATAGGAGGATAATAGGATTAAATTAGCTATCTGACCAATAGTGCTAATAACTAAATCGCTACTACCTCCCCTATAATAGCCTCCGTACCCCTACGCGCGTCTTCGCGTAGAGGCTAGGCATTTCCCTAGTACTATTGTTACTATTCTAGGTCTTCCGTACTCTATTCGGGTTCGTAGTACTCGGCATCGTCGTAACTAACTTCTCCTAGAACGTAGCCTTAGTCTATGAATCGCACGCGGTATACGCCGTAGCCGCCTCTACCGTTATTACCGAAGTTCTAGTTGTTATTATTCTATCGATATAGGTATCCGCCGCCGCCGCGGCCTCCGCCACCTCCGAATCCGCTGTTATTGTTGTTCTAGTTCGGGCTGCTATTGTTGTTCTAGTTCGGGCCGCTATTGTTACTAAATCCGCCGTTGTTACCGAACCCGCTATTATTGCCGAATCCGCCGTTATTACTAAATCCGCCGTTGTTGCCGAATCCGCTGTAGTTGCTGCGGCCGCCCCGCTACCCTCTACCTCTAGCGCCTAGGTTGTTCTAGGCTTGCTTGCCTTTCTCTATGTATTTCGCTGCAATGTAGCCCCTTGTACTATAGAGGAAACAGAGACCTGTAGCTATATACTACTCCCTCTCTAAGTTAGAAAGTCGTAAGATAGTCGCCTTGTCCTTGGTAGTAGTTACCTAGTTAACGTCTATAGCGTTCGGGTCCTTGCCTTCCTTCTTAGTATTATAGCTATTATAGTGGTTCGGCTCGTTAGCCTTCTTCAAGTGTTCCTCTATTTCGAGGTTGTTAGCCTAGGCTTAGGCTATAGTAACCTATCCCTAGAAGTTATCCTAGGCTAGGAGGTTCGTCTATAGTAGGATCAGGTCCTATATTAGCTTCGAAAGCTTCTCTCTTAGCGCGCGTACGCGGGTAGCGTTATCCTAGTTACTTAGGTTATAGAGGTTCGAGAACTCCGTAATAAAGTCTATAAACTTTACGTACTTGTCCTTCTACGCTATCTTACGTAGCTTGTTCTCTACGTTAGCTACTAGATCCATCGTTACGTACTTCTTAGAAAGGAACTTAATAAACTCGTCGGCAGTTGTTTATACCTAGGCTTGCTTATCGCCTAGATTCGTAACAATAGTATCGATATAGTTGCTAATTCCTACAGCCGCAATTCCCTCTAGTAGCGAAGCTACATAAAGGATCTTCGCTTTCTCGGTCGCGTATTCTAGCAGCCGTATAGCCTATTGCGCCGTAATCAGCGTCTTCTACATTCTAAATTGTATAGTTCGCTTCGCTAAGTCCCGCTTAGAGCCCGAAAACGCGGATACGTATAGCATACTACCCTCTCTAGCACCGCCGCCGCCGCTACCTAGCTTCCCGGACTCGATTAGCCTCGTTAAAACGTTATTCTCTACTTATAGTACTATAGCCTTCTCGTTTACCTCGTTCGCCCTAACTATCTATCTCTAGATTTCCTTGGTTACGCCCCTGAGGATATATTCGGCTAGGTTCGCCATTATCCTCTCTATCGTGTTGTCCTTTCTAGCTCTCTTAAGCGCTTTTAGCAGGAGGTCGTTACCTATGAACGGCCCGTAGTATCCTTCGAAATAACCCTTTAGTTTCGGGTATACCTCTTCCTTCAGGGCCGTAGCGGCCTCGCTACGTATATCCTTAATAGGAATAGGCACTTGGGCTACGGAGCTTGCGTTAACGTCTATAGTGCTCGTTCTTCTTTGTTCGGGTTTCTTAGGTTCAGGGGTTCGGTTTCTTAGGTTCGGGGGTTCGGTTTCTCGGTTTCTTAGGTTCAGGGGTTCGGTTTCTTAGGTTCGGGTTCTTAGGACTGTCTTGTCGTTTCGGGACCGACTATCTTATCGGTTTCTTAGGTTCGGGGCGGTCGAATTGTGATTTCGGTTGGTTCGCGCAACGCAAATTCGTCGTAATCAATCGACGAGGGTCTACGTACACGAACAGAAGGTACAACCAACTATCACGGGTGGTAAATGCCCAATGTTGGGGTACGTATATATTCGATGTGGTTATACGAGGAACTCAAGATAGTGGGTGTGGCCCGCCGGGGATATGCCCTGCGGCGGGCTCCACATGCGCGCTGCAGGCTCTGCAGGCCCCACATCGCACAACCGCTCCACAATGGCCATACGGCCCGCAATGGCCATACGGCCATATGTCACGGCTAGACCCGTGACAAGAGCTCTATATCGCCCGGGTCGATTATTAGCCTACTATAGTAGAACGCCCTACCCGAGACTAACTTATACTTAGCGAACGGTACTCTTAGCTCCCGCTTAATCTTACTTAGCTAGGTACGTACCTCCTAGTCGCTAAGCGCCTCTACTACGTCTACTATAAATAGCGAGCTCGCGTAGCTCTCTATAATAAGGTCGTTAGCGTAGCGCGAAACGTTAAGGCTAAAGAGCTCTAGTATCTTACCTAGTAGCTTAGAGTCGTACTTGCTACTAAAGGTCTCTAGGTCGAACTTGCTCGGGTTGATCAGAGGGCGCCGCCTATTCCGTAGCCTATTATCTTTAACGTCTTTCGGTATAAACTCTAGCTTCCTACTTAGCGCGTTAGGGCGGCCGTTTACCATACCTAGGCGGTAGATAATCTAGAAGTCGAAACGTAATAAGAACTCTAACTAGCGTATATAGCGTAGCGATAGCTACTTCGTTATACCGAAGGTCTATAGGTTCTTATAGTCCGTAATAATATCGAACCTCTTAGCTACGCCTTTGAGCTTAGGGCGCTATTCTTCAAGCGCCTTAACGATTATAAGGAGCTCCTTATTATAGATGTTATAGTTACACTCGGCTATAGTATACTTCGCTAAGAAATAAGCAACTAGATGTAACTTACTATTATCCCCTTCCTATAGTAGCGCTCTACCTACTAACTAGTCTAACGTATTAACTTCTACTATAGTACGCTTCTCCTAGTTATATATCTATAGTGCCGGTGCTATAACAAAGTATACCTTTAGGCGCTAGAAAGCCGCTTCGTACTACTTAGACTACTCCTAGTCTACTATCTTCTTCGTAAGCTTGTATAGCGGCTATACGTAGCTCGAAAAACCTTGTATAAATTAGTAGTAGAAGTTCGCGAACCCTAAGAACCGCTAGAGGTACCTCCTTATCTCTAGAGCCTCCTAATTACGTACCGCTTTGACCTTATCTAGGTCTATCTCGATGCCCCTAGGCGTAATAATAAGCCCTAGGTACTTTGTCCGCTTCGTATAGAATTCGCACTTATCGATATCTACCTATAGACCTACGTCGATTATACGCTTTAGCACCTCCCTAACCTACTTAATATACTCCTCGAGCGTGCCCGAGTAGACTAGGATATTATCTAGGTACGCCGTTACGTAGTTATCTAGAGCATTATAGAGGATATCGTTAATGTAATACTAGAAGGTAGCAGGCGCGCCCTATAGGCCGAACGGCGTAACTAGCGTTTTATATAGGCCGAATCTTATAATAAACGCTATAAGCTACTTATAGCCTGGCGCTATACGTACTTGGTTAAACGCTACAATTACGTCGAGCTTCGTAAAGATCTTCGCCTTATAGATAAAGTCTAGGGTCTCCTAGATTAGCGGGATAGGGTACTAGCTCTTTAGCATTGCGTTGTTAATACTATAGTAGTTAATATAGATTCTAATACCTCCGCCTAGCTTCTACGCTATTAGGATAGGCAACGAGGCGCTCGATCGCAAGGGCCGGATAAACCCCTTTATAAGGTTATCGTCAAGCTAGCGCTTTAGTATATATAGCTCTATTAGTAACATCAGGCGATTCCTCGAATATAGGACTACGCTCCCTAGGAGTAGCTCGATCCTATAGTTATACGTACAGTAGGAGGGTAAGATATTAGCGTCTTATAGGACAAAAGCGGCTACTAAGTCTTAGTATTCCTTCGATAGGCGCGCCTTAATCTCGTCTAGAGTAGGCGCTAGTCTATCCGCTTTATTAAAGAACTTCTTAGAATCCTCCTCTATAATCTTATTAAGCTTCTTATCCCCTTTAGCGAGCGCGTCGATAAAGCTATAGAACCTTGCTAGGAGCATTGACTTCGTATACTCTAGTATACTCTCTTAACTTAGCAGGTCCTTAAAGAACTACTTAGGTAGAACTAGTATATAGTCTCTCTTCTTAGCTTCTACCGCTCTCTCTAGTTCACCTATTATAGTCCGTATAACTACTACGCCCTTCTATCGGTATACCGCTAGGAAGCTCGCTCTGTTTAGGATCTTCGCGTTATCCTAGCGGATCTTCCCCTACGCTTAACTAAGCGGGGGTAGGGCGGTAGGAGGGGGGGACTAGGGTCTAGGGGGTAGTCTCCTAGCGCCTGCTACTACCTCTACTAGCCTTAGTAATATAGGGGGCGGCGCTTCGACCAGAACGCCCATCGCTCCTAGCGGTACGAGCGTCCCCTACAGGTCGGCCTATACGTCTCCCTAGGACACGGATCTCTACCGTCTATAGGCCCGTCTCTACCTATCGGACCGCCTAGCCCTCTTATAGTTAGATAGCTTGCTCGTAGCGATAGCAACCTCGTTGTTATTACTAGAGGTACTAGAGTCGTCGTCTTTAGGTACGTCCTCTACTATTACATAGTACTACCCGCTACTCTCTAGGGGTAGGGGTACCGCCTTTAGCTAGCCTACCTACCGAGCGACCTAGCTTCTAATATACTCTAGAAGGCACCTCCTATAATAGTACTCTGTAAATTCGAGCTATAGGGTCTCCTAGTCGATCCGTAGGTTATACTTCTATAGCTATAGGAGGCCTAAGATTACTAGGGTCTCTTTTATAAGCGTCGTAACGAAGTACACCAGGGTCTCCTAGTAGTTGCTAACGACTAGCGTAAGCGCCGCTAAATGCTCGATCTAGCGTAAGAACCCTCTATTAGCTAGAAATAGCGGCCGCTATACTACTAGCCTCTCTAGTAGCAGTCTATTCGCAACTATAAAGCTAAAATCCACAAACGCTAAACCTATATAACCCGAGTCTACAAGTACTACGTACTCTACCTTGCGCCTACTAACCGCTAGGTACAATAACAAGAGAATAGATTTAGCACTACTACCTACTATACTAATGACTAAACTATCTCCCTATCCCTCCTATAGCTAGCGGTACCCCTCCTGTAAGCGATAGTTTATAGGAGCTCCTTGTTTCCCTAGTTATTATATAAGAAGCCGAAGCTAGGGGGTTGCTCTGCTATAGACTAGTAAGCGCTATACTCCTCCTACTTATCTACCTCTCTAACGATAAAACCGCTCTAGTTAGGGGTATCTATAAAGCGTATAGCAAGCCCGCCTCGACCCCTCTAGTAGGCCCTAGCGCGGCCGCTTGCGCCGCCGCGAGCCGGAAGGCCCCTAGAGGGAGCTTACCTAAAGCCTAGGAACCTACCTTAGCTATAGCCTTATTATATAGGCTACTACTATCCCTAGGTAGGCTACTACTATCCTTACGCGTTACTACCGAAACCAGGTCCTCTACCGAAACTAGATCCTCTACCGCCTTAGGCGCCCCTACGCTATAACTGCCCGGCGCCGCGGGCGTTACCGCGGTCCCCTCGGCCTCCGTAGCCTACTTAGTACGCCCTTACAATATAGTCGGCCCTACCGTACTTATAGTATAAGCTACTTGCTCTACGCCGTTCCTTCTCCTAGGGGGTAAGCGCTACAAGCGTTACCACGTCGATCTCCATCGCGTCAGGGTATCTGCCTCTACCGTTATTGTTACTACCGCCCCTAGTTCCGCCGCTCCCGGTTCCGCTATATAGCTTCTACCTAAAGTCCTCTCCCTCTAGGTTAGTCGCGAGCTAGCCGGCTAGCGTAGCCTAGAGCTTAAAGTTATTAGCTAGCGGGAGCACTACCTATATAACTATAGCGCTTGAAAGGCAGGGGGAGATCTTAAGCCAGAGTATCTAGACCCTTGTTACGTTATCGACGCTAGCGGTGTCGGCTAGGGTAGTAAATTCAGTAAGGAAGTCGTTAAACGCTACGAACTTGTTCTTCTACGCTAGTAGTTCTAGCTTATTACTCGCTATAGCAACTACGTTATACGTTATATACTAGGTACGGAGGGTCTTTAGGAGGTTAGACCTAGTCTTCTATAGCTATACTACTATACTATATAGGTTCTCCTTAACCTGCTCGAGCTTCGCTATAACTACCTAGCGCACGCTACCGCCTAGTATAGCCTTTACGTATAGGATCTTAGTATACTCGTCTAGGAACTCCTACGGGCGTATTTACTAGCGGCTACGTACCTTATCCTCCTAGTCTTCGAAGAGCAGGGTACGCTTAACGGTATCCTTCTTTTCTCTAGTAAACGGATTAGGGTAGGGGAGGGAGATCGATACGCTATAGCCGCTACTAGCGCTACTACCGCGAGCCTAGTCCAGGGCTATCGCTATTAGCGTCCTCTAGTTTGCAAGTAGTAACTTATACTCCTTAAGCTCCTTCTCAAGCGCCGTACTAGCTACAATAGACGCCTTGAACCTCCTAACAGACTTATCGAGCTTTCTCTTTAGCTCGCTAACTATTGCATTTATAGCTATAGCGAACCCCGAGAGGTTATACCCTTTATTGTCGTCGATCGATACTATAAAAGCAGGTATAGTATTAGAGACCTTATTCTACTATTGTTCTCTTAGCGCTACGTATAGCGCTACAAGTCTTAGCGGTAGCGATACCGCAAGGTTGGCGCTGCTTATTATCTTCGCGCTTATCTTCGTAGGAGCGTTGTCCGGTTCGTCAGAATACTATAGTCCTATTCGTTAGAGTCTTATAGTCCTATTCAGCGGACTGCTATTGTATATAGGATGCTTGTCCTAGTAGTTAACTCGCACTACGTAGGTAGTTAAGAAATAAAAACGAAGCCTAGTACATTAGGAAAAGAAGCGTTCTAGTTGGTCTAGTACGCTCTCTATTCTAGAGCAGACGACTTAGCTACGCGCGCAAGTTAAAGGTACAACCTACTATAACGGTCGTATATAACAAGGTTGCACAACAGTGCAACCTTCGTAGGAGCTCGCGAGGGCTGAAGGCTCTACGCGGCGAGCTCTACCTAGTATAGAGCCACGCTCCTCTAGCTACAGGGTGCTCAGCCAACCACATAGCATGGCACATAATATGGCATATGACATAGGCTGTGCCTGTGACACTATATATATAACTGCAAAATAACGTATAGCAGGTACATTGTAAAAAGTAGAGGTAATATCGCTAAGATTTATAGCTAAGAACCTAATATTACTAAGATCTGCAGCTGTTTTTAACTACCGGTAGGGGTATAGATAGCTAGCAACAGGGGGGTTATAGATAGTTGTAAGCCTTAGCAAAATTAAGAAGCCTTAAACTATATAAGTAAAAGATACGATAAAGGCGATTTATATAGGAGAAACTATATTTTAAGTCCGCTCTTTTCGAGACTTAAGGTAAAGATTCCAAGAAGAGTTTAGCGGCTAGAACAATACTAACTAGCTATAGGATTGTTACTAGTAGGTAGTAACTTTAATATTTAAGTTGCTTTAATTGTTTTCGTTCTAAGTATAAGTATTTAAATCTAGAATTTTAATTCTAGCTAAAAAGGTCTACTATCTAAATACAACTCTGTTTTCTTCAACTATCTTAAAGCTCTCTCTTTTCTCTCCCTTCTTCTATACTCTAACTAATATACCTACTTTGTAAGGTAACTATTAAAGTTATCCCTACTCTATTTATCGTTAATAATATAAAGCTAATAAAATATTTAAAGATTAGATCCTATAGTTTAAGCGCCTTATAAGCATTTGTAAGTATTTTATATTTAAATTATTAGGGGGAGTGGTGTAATTGGAGTATGTTGCACCTAGAAGCCGCAAGGCTGTCGGTTCGAATCCGGCCTCCCTCACCCTCTTTTCGGTTTTTCAGGATTAGTCCCCTGCAAATTCCGACGAGAGTTACACTAACCAAAGAAGGAAAACCCAAGGGATAGCCGTCGTCTTGGAGACTAGGATCTAGGCCCCTACGTTATACACTAATTGGCAAGAACCCTATATTGCTCGCTGTAGGATAAAAACAATCTAGCTATAGTAGCTAGGGACTAGTAAACTACCTAGGGTAGAAGCTGAACTACCTAATAAAATACTACTAGGGGCCCCCCCTAGAAGAAACTAGACTTGAACGAAGAGCGGAAGAAGGAGGAGATTGTTAGCTACCCTAGAACCAATTACATCTAACAAAGGGGGCAGGTAGGGTTGGAGAAGGCTAGGGCATTACGTAGTATAAAGGAAACAGAAGCAGGGAGATTAAATCGAAGAGTAGAGGTTTTCATCCGGCCTAGCGAGGGTACGGTTTCCTATACTAAACAAACCAGTAGAAGGACCGGCGCGCCGTAAGGCATATCGGTGTACGAATAAATAATAATATTTAAATTATTAATTAGTAAACTATTAGTTAGTTGGTTAATTTACTAACTTGGTTAATACAATATAGCAAAACACTAATATAAGTATACCTCCCCTCCCTCTAATAGTTACTAAAGGTAACAACACCTTGCCTGCCGGTCCTGCTACTAATAAGCAGTAGGAGAATTCCGCTATGTAACGGTCGTATACAACAAGGTTGCACAATAGTGCAACCTTCGTAGGAGCTCGCGAGGGCTAAAGGCTCTACGCAGCGAGCTCTACCTAGTGTAGAGCCACGCTCCTCTAGCTACAGGGTACTTAGCTAACTATATAGTATAGCATATAACATAGTATATAATATAGGCTATGCCTGTAACACTACCCTCCCTCTCTAAACAAGCCCCCTATATAAAAATAGCCCCCTATCCCGGGTGCTTGTATCTAGAGTCAGAGTCATCTTAGCGCCCGCCCTAGCGCTACGCCTTCCTTCTCCGCGTCTACGATAGCGGGCCCGGAAGCTCAGGGTACGTATCGTAGAACTCCTAGATAGCGTTATTATAGCCGCGTAGATCCGTTACAGGTTGCTAAGTCAGGTTGTTATAACCTTCCTACTTGACTTAGTACTACTAGCGACTGTTCGCCGCCTTACTAAACCCTACGATCCTCTCGAACCTCTACTCTACTATATCTTCGCCTTCGTTAGTCCGCGTAACTACGCGCCTGCGGTTAGCGCTTACATTGTCGTCGACCCTCTTTTAGCCGGCTAGCCCCTACCCTAGGTAGCGCCTTACTCTCGAGACGTAGAACGTAGAGAAGATTGTTATATTCGCTAGGAGCTTTAGAGTTACCGCGTATAACAAGGCCTTCGTAACCTCGAACGGGCCCTCCTACCGCGGCGCGAGCTTTATAGTTAGCCTACTAGTCTTATAGTTCTATATATCGAGCATTGCCCTATTGCTAATACGGTACTACGGCGTATCCTCCTTATAGCGGTTCGCGTTCTGTTCGTAGCGGTCCTGTAACTACTTTGCTAGCGCTATAACCTTCCTAAGGATCGCCCTAAAGCGGTCCGTAAGCTTAGATACCTAGAAAAACTCCCGCTTCTACTACTCCAAGATATTTGGTAGGTATAGCTTTGACGGCTCTACGCCTATCCTAGGGTTAAAGCTATAATTCGCGAAGAACGGTAATACACCTATTATCTTAGAGACTATATTGTTCTCTATAAACTCCGCTAGAGGGAGCTAGTTAACCTAGTTATCCTACGCCTAGTTAATATATAGCTGTAGGTACTACTCTAGTTCCGCGTTAATCCGCTCCGTCTAGCTATTTATCTAGGGGTAGAACGCTAATAAAGGTTTCAGGGTAATTGTAAGGCGCGCCGATAGCGCCCTCTAGAACCCTAAAACGAACTATATACCTCTATCTAATATAATCGTCTCCGGTACGCTATAGAGCGAGTATATACGCTTAATAAACCGGTTAGCTAGCTCGTTAGCCTCTAGTATCGCCGTTATAATAAAGTAGCGTATCTTTATAAGCCGGTTAACTACTACTACTACGTGCCTAAACTCCTACCCCCTCCGTTTATATAGCGGGAGCGGCGTAATATAGTCTACTAATATATCTCGCTACGGCGCTAACGGTAGCAGGAGCGGCTTAAGGAACCCTACGGGCTTCGAGCGGGGGTTCTTCGTCTTAAAGTATAGCGTATAGGCTCCTACGAACGTCCTTACTAATACGCTTATCCCTAGCTACTAGTAGACCCTATTTATTAGGTCGAGCGTCTTCGTCCTCCGTAGGTACCTACTAGGCCCTAACGTATATATCTAGTAGATAAGCTACAAATAGAGCTCCGTATTGCCCGGGTCGATTATTAGCCTACTATGGTAGAACGCCCTACCTAAGACTAACTTATACTTAGCGAATAGTACTCTTAGCTCCCGCTTGATCTTACTTAGCTAGGCGCGTACCTCCTGGTTACTAAGCGCCTTTACTACGTCTACTATAAACGGCGAGGTTATATAGCTCTCTACGATAAGGTCGTTAGCGTAGCGCGAAACATCGAGGCTAAAGAGCTCTAGTGTCTCGCCTAGTAGCTTAGTGTTATATTTGCTACTAAAGGTCTCTAGGTTAAACTTGCTTAGGTCGATTAGAGGGCGCCGCCTATTCTGTAGCCTATTATCTTTAACGTCTTTTAGTATAAACTCTAGCTTCCTACTAAGCGCGTTAGGGCAGCCGTTTGCCGTGCCTAGGCGGTAGATAATTTAGAAGTCAAAGCGTAATAAGAACTCTAACTACCGTATATAGCGTAGCAATAGCTACTTCGTTATACCGAAGGTCTGTAGGTTCTTATAATCCGTAATAATATCGAACCTCTTAGCTATACCTTCAAGCTCGGGGCGCTATTCCTCGAGCGCTTTAACGATCGTAAGGAGCTCCTTATTGTAGATATTATAGTTACACTTAGCTATAGTATACTTCACTAAGAAGTAAGTAACTAGATATAACTTGCTATTATCCCCCTCCTATAGTAGCGCTCTACCCGCTAACTAGTCTAACGTATTAACTTCTACTACCGCTCGCTTCTCCTAGTTATATATCCGTAGTACTAGTGCTATAATAAAGTATACCTTTAGGCGCTAGAAAACCACCTTATACTACTCGAACTACTCCTAGTCTACTATCTTCTTTATAAGCTTATATAGCGGCTGTACGTAGCTCGAAAAACCTTATATAAATCGGCGGTAGAAGTTCGCAAACCCTAAGAACCGCTAGAGGTACCTCCTTGTCTCTAGAGCCTCCTAATTATATACTGCTTCAACCTTGTCTAGGTCTATCTTAATGCCCCTAGGCGTAATAATAAGCCCTAGGTACTTTGTCCGCTTCGTATAGAATTCGTACTTATCGATATCTACCTATAGGCCTACGTCGATTATACGCTTTAGCACCTCCCTAACTTGCTTAATATACTCCTCGAGCGTACTAGAGTAGACTAGGATATTGTCTAGGTACGCCGTTACGTAGTTATCTAGAGCGTCGTAGAGGATATTGTTTATATAATACTAGAAGGTAGCGGGCGCGCCCTACAGGCCAAACGGCGTAACTAGCGTCTTATATAGGCCGAATCTCGTAATGAACGCTATAAGCTACTTATAGCCTAGCGCTACACGTACTCGGTTAAACGCTACAATTACGTTAAGCTTCGTGAAGATCTTCGCCTTATAGATAGAGTCTAGGGTCTCCTAGATTAGCGGGATAGGGTACCGGCTCTTTAGCGTCGCGTTATTAATACTATAGTAGTTAACGTAGATCCTAATGCCTCCGCCTAGCTTCTAGGCTATAAGGATAGGCGACGAGGCGCTCGAGCGTAAGGGTCGGATAAACCCTTTTACAAGGTTATTGTCGAGCTAGCGCTTTAGTATATACAGCTCTATCGGTAACATCAGGCGATTCCTTGAGTATAGGACTACGCTCCCTAGGAGTAGCTCGATCCTATAGTTATATATATAGTAGGGGGGTAAGATATTAGCGTCCTATAGGACAAAGGCGGCTACTAGGTCTTAGTATTCCTTTAGTAGACGTACCTTAATCTTGTCTAGAGTAGGCACTAGTCTATCCGCCTTATCGAAGAACTTCTTAGAATCCTCCTCTATAATCTTATTAAGCTTCTTGTCCCCTTTAGCAAGCGCGTCGATAAAGCTATAGAACCTTGCTAGGAGCATTGACTTTATATACTCTAGTATACTCTTTTAACTTAGTAGGTCCTTAAAAAACTACTTAGGTAGAACTAGTATACGGTCTCTCTTCTTAGCCTCTACTACTCTCTCTAGCTTACCTATTATAGTCTATATAACTACTACGCCCTTCTATTAGTATACTACTAGGAAGCTCGCTCCGTTTAGGATCTTTGCGTTATCCTAACGGATCTTCCCCTATACTTAACTAAGCGGGGGCAGGGCGTAGGGGGGGGAATAGGGTCTAGGGGGTAGTCTCCTAGCGCTAGCTACTACCTCTACTAGCCTTAGTAATATAGGGGGCGGCGCTTCGACCGGTACGCCTATCGCTCCTAGTAGTACAAGCGTCCCCTATAGGTCGGCCTATACGCCTCCCTAGGACGCGGATCTCTACCGTCTATAGGCCCGTCTCCGCCTATCGGACCGCCTAGCTCTCTTATAGTTAGAGAGCTTGCTCGTAGCGATAGCGACCTCGTCGTCGTTACTAGAGGTACTATAGTCGTTGTCTTCGGGTACGTCCTCTACCGTTATATAGTACCGCTCGCTATTCCTAGAGGGTAGGGGTACCTCTAGCTAGCCTACCTGCTAAGCGACCTAGCTCCTAATATACTCTAGTAGGCACCTCCCGCGGTAGTACTCTGTAAATTCGAGCTATAGGGTCTCCTAGTCGATCCGCAGGTTATACTTCCGTAGCTACAGGAGGCCTAAGATTACTAGGGTCTCCTTTACGAGCGTCGTAACGAAACACACTAGGGTCTCCTAGTAGTCGCTAATAACTAGCGTAAGCGCTACTAAGTGCTCGATCTAGCGTAAGAACCCTCCGTCGGCTAGAAATAGCAGCCGCTATACTGCTAGCCTCTCTAGTAGTAGCCTATTTGTAACCGTAAAGCTAAAATCTACGAACGCTAGACCTATATAACCTAAGTCTATAAGTACTACGTACTCTACATTGCGCCTACTAACTGCTAGGTACAATAATAAGAGAATAGATTTAGCGCTACTACCTACGGCACTAATAACTAAACTATCTCCCTATCCCTCCTATAGCTAGCGGTACCCCTTCTATAAGCGATAGTTTATAGGAGCTCCTTGTTTCCCTAGTTGTTATATAAGAAGCTAAAACTAAGGGGTTACTCTATACTCTAGTAAGCGCTATAGTCCTCCTACTTGTCTACCTCCCTAACGACAAAACCGCTCTAGTTAGGGGCGTCTGTAAAACGTATAGCGAGCCTGCCTTGACCCCTCTAATAGGCCCTAGCGTAGCCGCTTACGCTACCGCGAGCCGGGAGGCCTCTAGAGGCGGCTTGACCGAAGCCTTACTAAGTAGGCTACTACTATCCCTAAGGCTGCTACTATCTCTACGCGCCGCTATAGCCCTACGCTCTGCTGTAGCCCTACGCTCCGCCGTAGCCCTACACCCCGCTATAGCCTTACACGCCGCTATAGCCCTATACCCCGCTATAGCCCTACGCGCCGCTATAGCCCTACGCGCCTCCGCGCTACAGCTAGCCGCTATAGCTACTATAGCCTCCTCGGCTAGCCCGGTAATACCTTAAGATATAGTCGCTGGCGCCGTACTTAAAGTATAGGCCACTAGCCCTACGGCGCTCCTTTTCTTACAGTATAAGCGCAGCTAGAGTAACGGCGTCAATCTCTATAGCGTCGGGATCCTAGGCTCTCCTAGTACCCCCGCTACCGCTACTATAATATATAGCAAGCGCGCCGTTGCCGCTATAGATCTTCTTCCTAAAGTCCTCTATATCTAAGTTCGTAGATAGGGTCTAGGCTATCTTGGCCTACGCGTCGAAGTCGTCCGACGCTAGTAGCCTAACCTATAACGTAAATATAGCCGAGAGGCGGGCTAAGATCCGTTCTCTAAATATACGGACCTACGTTACGCTCTCGATATTAGTAGTATCGGCTAGGTTCGAGAACTCCGTTAGGAAGTCGTTAAAGTTCGTGAACTTGTTCTCCTAGACAAGTATATAGAGCTAGTTTGTAGCTACCGCGGCGACGTCGTAGGTTATATACCGCTTCTTAAGGTCGTTTAGGAACTTAGTCCTAGTCTTCTAGTACTAGCGCCTATTATCGTTTAGGTAGTTCTTGATCGTCTAGAGCTTCGACTTAACCACGCGGCTTACGTTACTACCGAGTATCGCCTTAGCGTATAGGATCTTTATATACTCGGTTAAGAACTCGTAAGGGTATATTCTCTAGCGCCCCTAGACCTTATCTAACTAGTCGTTAAATAGGGTAGTCCGCTTAATAGTATCCTTCTCCTCCCCTATAAACAGTATCGGGTAGAGGAGGGACATCGCGGCTAGGTCGTCCTTGTTATAGTACTAGTATAACGGCTAGCTACTACCTCTACTATCTCTAGCTAGCGCGGCGCTCGTCGCCTCAAGCGCCTACAGGGTTATTAGTCTCTACTCCTTAAGTATCTTCGAGATCACCGCGTTCGTATGCTTCTACGCCTCGAGCTGTTCGTAGAGCGCCTTACCCTTAGTAACCGCGCTATTAGCTATCGCCTAGGTATTAGCGAGCGTAGCAAGTATCGCCTTCTACTCCGCTAGCGCGGCTCTTAGCTACTTGCGTATAATAGCGGCACGTAACGGGCTAGCTTGCTCTAGCGCCTACATCGGTATATTGTTACTATCTTCTACCCTATCTATTATCCTAGTTCGTTAGGGTAGTTCTATAGGGGGTAGTCCTATACGTTAGATATCCTATACGTCGGACTGTAAATAGGGGTAGGGTGCTCGTTTTAACTCGTACTACGTAGTTAAGGTTAAACAAAGTCCAGTACGTCAGAAAAAAGAAACGTTCTAGCTAGTCTAAGGTGTTCGATCTGCCTCTAACGGTCTAACTAGCTACGCGCGCGAGTTGAAGGTGCAACCTACTATAACGGTCGTATATAATAAGGTTGCACAATAGTGCAACCTTCGTAGGAGCTCGCGAAGGCTAAAGGCTCTACGCGGCGAGCTCTACCTAGTATAGAGCTACGCTCCTCTAGCTATAGGGTGCTTAGCCAACCATATAGCATAGCATATGACATGGCACATGACACAGGCTGTGCCTGTGACACGCTACCGCCGCCGCTACTGCTACCACCGCCGCCGCCTTAGCCGCCTTACCCGACCTCGAGCCCGACCCTATCTATAGGACTAATATAGGTATACCTCCCCCCCCCCCTAAGAGTTACTAGGGGTAGCAATACCTTACTAGCTGGTCTTGCTACTACTAAGTAGTAGGAGGGTTCCCCTACTACTATAGCTACCGCCTATAAGACTATAGCTAAGTAGCAGGCTCCCTCTACTATATCTAAGGTATAGAAATAGATATAGTATCGTACTACTATAGGGAAGTAGCTAGCTAATAGCTAACTATAGAGAATGAAGAAGAAGAAGGAGGACGCTAACGAGCTTAGTCTATAAGTACGTTCAGTACTATATACTATCTACGTTACCCGCCTCTATAATAGGTTTATTCGCGCCTGCTATTTCTAGAGTAGAAAGTATTAAGTATTCCTAGTTACAAGTGCTTTAGCTAACTATTAGATAGGTCTTAGTATAGCGTATTTTAAGTATACTAAGTAGGGGTATACTACTAAATATAAGATAGTTAGTAATATAATATTTATAATACTAACTTACTATACTAACTAGCTACTAACTAGGTAGCTGCCTAAGAGCCTCTATAATAAGGTCCGGGACTAGTATAAGGTAATCTACAAGGTTAAAGATAGTAAAGAGATACCCTCTACCCTAAAGGTATAGGGTAGCTATATTATTACAAGCATTTATAAGTAGCGTAGCTAGATAGAAGAGATAACTATATAGCTAACTAATCCTTGTTTATAGGTAGTATACGCAAGGAAACCGCCGCTACGCTCGCTACTAACCTGTTCTTCGCCTTGCTTTGCGCTACTACCCTCTCCGCCTCTCTATTTATTACTAGGGCAACGCCCTAGAAAAGTACTAAAGAAAGGTCCTCCTCCGCGCTAGAGCATACTACCGTAGCTAATAAGTAGCTAGTTAGTATCGGTACTAGCCTCCTCGACGTCCTTAGAGAAGGAGTTGTAGCCCTTAATAAGAATAATAAGCTTCTACACTAGATCTCTAGAGAGTTAGTAAGTTACTACCTTAGCTACTCTCCCGAAGCGAATTAGCAGCTAATCTAGATAGCTTGACCTTAAACGCGAGCGCGCCGAACCCGCGTGCGCCGAACCTAAGCGCGCCGAACTAGAGCTAACTAAGGGCTAGCGGTCCTATTTTACAGTATATTAGGAGGTGGCTAGGGTTCGGCCGGGGAATACGTAGTAGGATAATAGTAGAGAGGAGGAGTAGTTAAGGATATACCCGTTATAGATACGGTTCTGCTGCTACGTAGCTACCGTTCAAGTATAAAGCTATATCGGTAAGCTTGCTAACTATATATTGCTAACTATATATATATAATACTCCACGTGGTATCTAGGTACAGTAGGACATAGCGGATTATAGGTAACCTAGCTAGATCTACAGCAAGCGCGTAGCTATACGCTGTAGGCGCGTAGCTAGGTGCGTAGCGACCCCGGTATATACTTCGACGGTACATTAGCTAGCGGTAGGGTGGGCGTGGGATGATGGCGGGACAGGGGCTGGAAATGATGCTCCACTACGATAGTTTAAGGATAACCGAGGAAGCAAGAAGGAGCTTCCAAGCACTAGTGGGACAAATGCAGCTGCTTCCGAGCACGACCCCCCTCATTCTTGTACTCCTTCATTACATATTGATTTACCAAGCACCGTTGACGATTTTCAACCCGAAATGTTGGCCATATTCTCTCCCAGGCGCCAATAATTCCGGGGTTGCGGACACGAGTGCGTCATTCTCCTCTCCTCCGCCTGTCTTGCTGCCCTTGCGGTTGCCATCGGAGGCTTCCGCGTCACTCGGATGTCACCACTAGCAACGAGAGGCACTGGGATCAACCAGGCTTCATTCGGCTACTTCTCCCAACCACCCGCCTTATCCTCCACCCAATGAAACCATCAGAGGGAGTGTCTGGTAGCCATCTATGAGACGCCTGGTTAAAAGCACACTGATTTGGACTTTTCAGTTAGTATCTAAAGGAATACAGGGAACTCTAAGCTCTTCACAGGCTGTCTTCAACTGTATCTTCTGTCATGAACGTAGACGGCGGAGCATGCAAAGCCGCTGGATTCAAGAGGTAATGGCTGCTAGGAGTGCCTCCGTATAGGAAGGTTGCTAGGAGACTACTTA
Source organism: Trichocladium antarcticum (assembly GCA_033297235.1). Lineage (NCBI taxonomy): Eukaryota > Fungi > Ascomycota > Sordariomycetes > Sordariales > Chaetomiaceae > Trichocladium > Trichocladium antarcticum. The sequence continues at coordinate 320,603 of MU853422.1, forward strand.
ATTAGGGGCTTAGGCAGAGTAAATTCCAAGGTATATTAGTAGACAGACCTGCCGTCACCAAGGTAGGTAGGGACCAATAGAAATACCTTGTGGCTTGTGCCGATTCATACCTACCGCTGTACCGATTCATACCTACCGCAACTTTCGGTATCTGTTGCAAGCTAACTACTATTCCAGAATAACAGACTTTGAGTTGCTGTCCTGACAGTCTCAGATGTTTCGGGACTTGATGCTTACCGAGGTCGTGCAACTGAACCTCCTTTAAACCTAATTGCAGTAATGGGGTTGAATAGCGAGAATCTTACGTCCTTTAGATCGACATAGTTAAAGTTGTTAGACAACCTGCTTATAACTAGCAGTGTGTTTCCCAATCCGTCTTCCGCATCAACCCCGTCTCCAGAAACATGTCCCGTCTCTAGAAACATGTTGCACAGTATATCGGGACAAAACACCTCTCCATCGCCCCAATCACGCCTGTTTCATCCGCACACACAAATACCACCCCCCCCCCCCCCTTCACAAAACCAACGCCATCCCCTCCACAAAACACTCATCCCACCTGCCCCCGCCCCGCCGCCAGAACCGCGCCAGCACCCCGCGCGCCACCAGCGGCGGCGCACACCCCTGGTCGCGGCCCATCTCGGCCAGCCGCGCGCTAATCCACCGCTGCACGCCGGTGCCGGCGCGGCCCGCGGCCTCGACGCCCGCCACGAGCAGCGGCCAGGCCATGCGACGTCGCACGCGGGGCGCGGCCAGCGCGTCCTCGAGCACGGCAAAGAGGCGGCGCGAGTGGCGGGCGCGGGCGAGGGCGAGGCTGAGGCTGGGCGGGCCGGAGACGGGGAGGGCGCCGGAGGATTCTTGCGCGGTTGGTCGGTTGTGTCAGTTGGGGATGTGGTGGGGGGTTGGGTGGGTGTGTTGGTGGGGTGGGCTTGGGCTTTTGGGTTTGAAAAAGGAAAAGGGGGGATATACGTAGGGAGAGGATCGCGTAGAGGGCGACGGCGGCGTGGAAGGCGCTGCTGATCAGGAGCCAGTCTGGTTGGTAGGCTCGGCGGTCTGGGGTCGAGTGCCACGCTTCGGGGGAGAAGGAGTCGACGCGGGCGAGAAGGGCAGTGGCGGCGGCGGTGGTCTCTGTGGAGGGCGGCTTGGAGCGGAGGGCGTTAATGAGGATTATCTCGGTAAAGAGTTCAACAGGGATGGAGATGGAGGGGTAGTAGGTTTCGGTGTAGAAGTCTTGGGCGAGGAGCAGGCTTTCCTCGGTGGTGGTGATGTCGTGTTGGTCGTGGGCGGGGCTGGTGGTGTTGGCGAGGGTGGCGGTGCTGCCGGGAGGTTAGATAGGGGGAGAAGGGGGTGTGGAGGGTACTTGCATCCAGAGTGCCATCATGCTCGACTCCATACTGGGGATGTTCCGGACAATGTCTGAGACAGAGCCGAAGGGGCGGATCAGGGACATGAACCCGCCGACATGGGTTCGCCAGCAGGGTGTGAAGGATTGCTGCAGCTGTGCGGGTTTTTAGCACCGAAGCGTCACATCCTACGTAGAGTCGTAGCCGGTGGGATTCATGCTTACCATGGCAAAGAGAAAGCTATAGACGCTAATGATGGTTAGGAGACTGCTGCGCGACGTTTCGTCGGCGACCAGCTTGACGATGGCCCCGATTGCAATGTCGCGATGGCGGTACAGACGCGACCACATGGGCTTCACCAGCCTGTTTTGGCCGGGGGCCTCGGGGGCCATCTGGATGATCCGGTGGCTGATCACGATGGAGACAAGCGTGTGGACAATGGCGGGAGGGACGTTGTCGACAGCGATCATGGGTATGTGGAACCTATTAGGCCCGAGCTGGTGGAGCACGAGATCGGGATAGACCCGGCCATTGTCTTGCGGGTGTCTGTTCAGCATAATCCTGTAGCATGTGTTTGATTTTCACTCATTGTCAAGGAGTCAAACAACAGGGAATGCGTGGGCCACATACAGTACAGTAGCGCCTCAAGCACATCGCACACCTCGGGCCGCAGCTCAGCAGGAGGCGGGGGAGCTGGCGCATCTCCGTCTATCAACTCGACTGCCTCCACCTCGTCCGAGTGATGGTCGTCCCCGGAGCCATTGGAACTTGAAGGCGGGGACGTGGTGCGCTTGGTGCTGTGGCCGGGGCCCCTGTGACCACCCTTCCGCCGTCGGCCGCGGGAGAGCACTTGGCCAGGAGCCAACCAAGTCAAGGGCTTCTTGTCTGCATATCCGGGGCACACAATGTGGGCGTCGCGGCATTTCGAGCACACAGGTTGGGCGCCATCACAGACGAGACGCCGGCGACGGCATTCCCAGCAATGAGGAGACGCTGAAACTGTTGCTCGGCTGGACATTGTCGAGTTCTTTCCTTTTCGGACTTTTGGTGTGCGGCTAAGGGCCAACCGCCAACGGAGACAGGTTGCCTCGATGTGCCCATATATCGTTAGAGTACGGCCAGGAGGAATCTGAAGTCGCCTCGGCGTCAGCCTGGGCAGTGGTTGTGGTTGTGAAATTGTGGCAGATTGTGGCAGGGGGGCGATCCCCCGCAAGCTTGAAAGTCTTGGCCATCCTACGCTCCTAATCGGGAAGGAAGATCCCGCTGCGGTCATCTCACCCGCATCGGCAGGCATCTTGTAAGACCTGTACAGGGATCACAGTCAATGTCCAAAGTGACTTCTCATTGCCCGATCAAGTTACAACAATCAACAAGGAGAAAGATGGATGCTTCTATTAAACCCCAGGCCCGGCACAGGGACATCGCAACAAGACCAGAGTGTCATGCTTGTTTCCTCCGCTCCTGTTAGCCGCTACGACAATCTTACAGCTCCAGATTTCCGACTTTGACCTCCACTATCGGCCCGCCACGCCAAAATGCCGGACGGTAGACCAGGTGAGCCGCTGATGGACACCGCCGAAGGGAAATCGGATTTTGACAACCGACAGTGCCCGGTAGCTTCTGGTTCTACGCCCCGACCCACGGGGCGCCCGTGTTCTTCGCGGTAGCATTTGCGGCATCCGCAGGCGTCCACCTTTGGCAGTGCATGTCAGTATTTGCCCATTTGGCATTCGGGATCCTGTTGCCGCGACTCGCATCTAACGCGCTTCCAGGACCTACAAGACCTTCCGCGTCACCGCCTACCTTCCCTTCTGCTGCACACTCTTCGCAGCGGGCTTCGCCCTCCGCGAGTACGGCGCATTCCACTACGATAACGTCAATGTCTACCTCGCCAGCACCCTCCTCATCTACATGTCCCCGTACGCCCCCTCCTTCCCCAGCTCTCCAAACCACCCCTCCCCCCCCCCCACCCACATCCACTAACCCCCTCCCCACTTAACCCGCCAGCCCCATCCTCGAACTCGCCAACTACCACATCCTCGGCCGCACCCTCTACTACGTCCCCTACTGCGCGTCCATCCACCCGGGCCGCGTGCTGAGCACGCTGGGCGCGCTCTCCGCCGCCGTCGAGATCCTCAACGCCCTCGGCGTCGCCTACCTCGCGATCCGCACCCCGACCAACACGCGCTACGCCCTGGGCCACGATCTGATGCGCGCGTCGCTCGCGCTCCAGCTCGGCGTCATCGCGCTCTTCTACGGCCTGGCGGCGCGCTTCCACGCGCGCTGCCGCGCCGCCGGCGTCGCGTCCCCCCGCGTGCGCGCCGTGCTGTGCAGTCTGGTTGTTAGCATGGGGTTGATCCTGGTGCGGACTGTGTACCGCGCCGTGGAGCACTTTGGGCAGCGCGGCGGCGGCGGTGGCGGGGGGGGTGTGCAGACGGCGGCGCTGAGTCCGGTGGTGCGGTACGAGTGGTTCTTTTACGTGCTGGAGGCTGCGCCGATGCTGGTCAATACTGCCATGTGGAATGCGCGCCATCCGGGGAGGTATCTGCCGCGCAGCTTCAGGGTGTATCTGGCGCAGGACGGGGCCACCGAGGTCAGCGGCCCCGGGTGGCGGGACAAGCGGAGTGTGGTCATGACGGTGGTGGATCCGTTTGGGCTGGTGGCCATGTGTGAGAAGGGGAATCGCGGGGAGCCGTTTTGGGAGGAGAATGGGTACCATCATTTGTTGAGGGGGAGGAAGGAGCAGTCGGCGGTCTGAGCAGAGTGCTGCGTGATGGTTCGTTCTGTTTCATCGTCACTATTCTTCATTGGGTGAACCACGACGCCCTGGATTTGACCATGATTTTATTAGACGTGGGACGACTTCGTGATAGGTGTGTTGTTGATCAGTCAACGTTGGCGCAAACGAAAGAATTGATCGGACGATCAAGCCGATCACCTCGGCAGCCAGTCCCGGCTGACCAGGAAACTGCGACCAAGATTTTGGAGGTGGTCATTAAACTTGAAACGCCTTCCCCTGGATGTGCGTTCGTTCTGTCACAGGCCACAGCCGCCAAGTCCAAACGGACTAACAACACACGCGCACTTTAGTACAGCAGCGTGTTATCCGCGCATCCCACAACTGTCACTCTTCCAGAACCTCGGGCAAGTTCCCCCCGGCGGCGACCCACCATCGACGTTTGACATGAACGCTCATCTTGGCACACGGTTTCAGGAGCCTGGATGGGCGGTTGATACATCCTACCTACCTACTAATACCCGCGGAAGCCAACAACGGGTTTGGGCACGGCTTCGGCGGATGTCGTCCTTTCTCCTGCTGTAGGTGCCCCAGGTCCCGTTACCTTCTTTCACTCTGACGACTTGTTCTACCTTTGCCACTCGTTTAAATCCCATCCACCCAACGAGATGAAGTCTTCAATTCAGCTTCTTTTCCTTTTCCTGCTCGGCCTGGTTGCCAGCGCCGCCATCCCCCTACCCACGCCTCACTCTCGGCCGCGGACCGCGCGGTTTGCAATCGCTGGTTTCCAAGAGGTATGTTGCTCCTCCGTGCCGCCTTGTGCCGTGGACGTCACTGACGGGACGCAGGCCTGCCACTCGGTGTTGACATCCTGCCGCGCGGGCGCCGACTGTTGCCCGGGCCTCGAATGCAAAACCTACGATGGCGACTCGTTCTGTGTTCCTGGGGGTTGATCCTGCATGCGAACTGGAAAGCGGCGGACGAGGGCACGTTTCGGGAAGGGTGCATTTCATTTCTGTTGACATTCGCTTTGCCCAGGCAGGCTTGGGACAGACAGACTGTCACGGACAGCTGTTTCGGATATGACCGCGAGACGGTAGAATGGGCAAGTCCCAGATAGGCCCGAGACGTGTATCACTGTGGGCTTTTGGCAGTGCTTCCGTTTGTAGCAACAACCAACCGCCACAATGGATGCTGCTTTACATGCAAACCGCCATCGCCCGGATCATTGCCACGAGGAACGAATAGGCGGTATCGTATATCAGGACTGCTAACGCCCCCTGGGCCCCTACCACGCAGTGTGCCCCCCGTCAATCACCAAATTACTCCCCGTCATGAAGCTGCTCGCCGAGCTCAGCAAGAACAAGACCGCGCCCTTGAACTCATAGGTCTCTGCCAACCGGCCCATCATGTTCGCCCCCTCCCACGTCGACCTCAGCCCCGGCACCTCGTCAAAGTTGTTCCGCACCATCGGCGTCAGGATATGCCCGGGACTCAGACAATTGACGCGGATCCCGCCGGTCCCGTCGTCCCGCACCGGACTCCACTCCATGGCCAGATTCCGCGCCAGCTGAATCACGGCCGCCTTGCTCGAGTTATACACGGGCGACAGCAGCCCCTTATTCGCCACCAGCCCGCTCATGCTCGCCACCAGACAGATGCTGCCCCGCGTCCGGTACCGCATCATCTCCCTCGCCGCCGCCGCCGCCGTCACAAACACCCCCGTGTAGTTGACCTCCAGCATCCGCGCCACATCCCCCGCCGTGTACTCGGCCGCCGCCGTCACCTGCTGCACCCCCGCCGCCGCCACCACCCCGTCCAGCCGCCCATGCATCCGCGCAATCCCCGCCACCGTCGCGTCCACCCCGCGCTGGTCGCACACGTCCTGCTGCCGGTAGTGCAGACGGCCCGCGCCGGGCCCTGCTGCCGCGCGCGTCTGGGCCGCGTCCCACTCGGCCGCGTCGGTGGGCGCGGCCGCGCGGTCGAGCGCGTAGACGTGGCCGCCGGCCTCGGCGAGGGCTTCGGCGAGGGTCAGGCCGAGGCCCTGCGCGCCGCCGGTGACGAGGAAGACTTTGTTGGTGAGGTCGAAGGCGTGGAAGGGCTGCGGGTGCGTGGGTTCTGTGGGCGCGGGCTTGGTGTCGGTGGCGGGGTTGTTGCGCGGGGATGGGGGGCGCGGTTTGGTGTGCAGGGTGCGGGCGGTGCTGCGGGGGAGGGGGAGGCGGTGCCGTGCTGCGAGGCGCAGGGCCCGGGTTGCGGTGGAGGGGTTCATGATTTTGTTGGTGGGTGGGAGTTTCAGTTGCGCATGATGTCGCGCTGTCGCTATGGAACCTGGTGTTTAGAGAATGGACGGTGTAAGTGCCCATATATACACCAGACTGCCACCAGTCCGTTCATGATCGTGAGCTGGAAGCCGGGAATCTTGTATCAGTGCCCTCGTGACGGCCTGTGGCTGGCAGCCACGACGATGATCCCCAGCGTCATCCACGCGGCCGGGGAGCCAATCGCAAGGCCACCCGCCGGCAGCTTCCTTGCCAATTGCCATGCCCGCGCCCGGATGCAGACCTCCTGTCGACCAGAGAATGTTTGCACGACATCGCAAGAAGTATACCGCAGGAGCCCGAAACAAGGTTGACTCCACTACCCCAGCTGTGGAGTGCATCACCCGCTCCCCAGAACGATCTGAATGACGCCGGAAAGCTCGCTCCATCCCGGCCCGAAGGAGCTCGGATCGGCGCCCCCCCTCGACACGGCACCCGGCGTCGTCAATGACGTCTAGTGCCGAAGCCCAGACTCTGGCGCGCCGGTGTGTGGGACGCCGCTGACAGGACCAACCGACGCAGCGAAGAACCCGTGATGATGTGATTGTGTGCGCTAAGTAGCTGGGGAGAAATGAGACGGCAGGTGCAAAGACTCAAGAGTGTGGGGAACAGGGAGTGTCACATTACCCGCGCCAAGCTTGTGAGTGGATACCTGCTGGAATTTGGAGGTGGCAGTTTATTCCAACTCTCTACAGTCTTAACTTTTGGCCGCGACCTCTGTAATTAGCAGCTAACTAGAAGCTGTTCAGACCAACGTCAACCAACCTGACCTAGAGTCGGTGTGCTTTTATGCCCAACTCGCTGTCACTCACTGGACAACTGCCAATTGGACCACATTTTGCAGCCTCTCATCCGCGTTTGTTGAGATCAGAATTCCTGGTACTGACAGCCACCCTCGTTTGCTGGAATCCCCGATAGCGGGGGGAAGCGCAAGTTGGTTCAAGTCCGAGACTATCTCGGGTATCCCGCCACTGACCCAAACAACGACCGCAACTTAATCGGTTCCTATGAATGGAACTCGGCCTGATGTTTCACATACGCGACTCCGTCGAAGACCGTCCCGTCGGCTGTCGCAGCGATGGAGGGGACGAGCAGGCCAGGGTGCACTCTACAAATACAACATACTGAACTGAACCGTTCGAGTAGGATTTCGGACAATTGCAAGTTGAGCAGAGAAAGAATCACGGTTGCCAAGCGCCAGGCTAGGACAAAGGCCGAGGGCGGGCGGCTCCTCCCTTGATCGCCGGAACCAGGGAGTCTGATTTGAGATGTGCCACCGCCATGTTCAGACGGAACTGTCCTGGTGGCCTTTGATTGGAGTTGGGTCTGGAATCAAACCTAATTCCCAACCCGGGGCCAACAGTTGCCGTTGGGACTCCCTTCATCTCATGGCCGTGGTCTACGATCCAACGCAACTGGGCCAACCGTCGGCCCAGCTCTCCCGCCCGGGGCCTCGCTCTGGGCGCGCAACATGTTTCTTTGTCGGGCTTCCATGTCTTGAATCGCATTTCATGTCCGTTGCGGCCTTCCTTTCATTTCTCACGATTAACGACAGGCCTTTGTTGTAGCGCTTTCCTTTCGCCATCTTTCCGTTTCCACCCTCCGCGGGTCGCAGGTCTTTTTTTCTCGTCACTCCTTCCGACATTACTTTCATTGCCAAATCGTCAGAAATGAAGATTCTTCTGGCGGCCGCCATGGCCATCTTGGTGGTTCTGCTGCCGGTGCGCGCGGACAGGGAAGTGTTTGCGCATGTGATTGTACGCCGACTCCTGTGACGAATACGATCCATCTTTCTCTCGGCCGTGCTGACAACAACAACGACAGGTCGGCAACACTGCCGAGTTGGAGCTCGCCGACTGGGAAGACGACATGCGGCTGGCCCAGGCCGCCACGATCGACGCCTTCGCCCTCAACATCGCCGCGCAGGACCCCAACAACGGCCGGTCGCTCGACCTCGCCTTCCAGGCCGCCAACAAGCTGCAATTCAAGCTCTTCTTCTCCTTCGACTACCTCGCGCAGGGCCCCTGGGCCCCAGACCAAGTAACCGCGCTCCTCGCCCGATTCGCCCCCAACGCCGCCTACTTCAAGCACGACGGCACGCGGCCGTTCGTGTCGACCTTCGAGGGCCCCGGCCGCGCCGCCGACTGGCCCGCCATCAAGCACGCCAGCAACGCCTTCTTCGTGCCGGACTGGTCCTCGGCCGACCCGCAGACCGCGGTCCACCTCGCGGGCGGCGTCGCCGACGGCCTCTTCAGCTTCGACGCCTGGCCCGCGGGCGACACCAACATGACCACGGCGGGCGACGGCGCCTTCGCCGCCGCGCTCGCGCCCGCCGCCAAGGCCTACATGATGCCCGTCGCGCCGTGGTTCTTCACCAACCTGCCGGCGCTCGGCAAGAACTGGCTGTGGCGCGGCGACGGGCTGTGGGACCGGCGCTGGGGCCAGATCGCCGCGGTGCGGCCGCGGTTCGTCCAGATCCTGTCGTGGAACGACTACGGCGAGTCGCACTACATCGGCCCCGTGCGCGCCAAGGCGCTGGGCCTGTTTGCGGCGGCGGGGGCGCCGGCGGACTTTGCGCGCGGCATGAGCCACGACGGGTGGCGCAAGCTGCTGCCGTTTTATATTGCGCAGTACAAGATGGCCGGCGTGGACGGGACGGGCCTGGTGGTGGCCGGGGTGGACGAGGCGGTTGCGGCGTACTATCGGCCGGCGCCGGCGCTGGCGTGTCCGTCGGGCGGGACGACGGGGAATAATGCTGCTTTTGGCGAGGCCGTGGTGGCGCCCGAGGCGCTGGTCGAGGACAGTGTGTTTTATGCGGCGCTGCTGAACTCGGATGAGGGCGTTGCGGTGACGGTTGCGATCGGCGGGATGGTGGTGACGGGCGGGTTTGCGCGGGTGCCGGCTGCGGGCCGGGGGACGCCGGGGGTGTACATGGGGAGTGTGCCGTTCGGCGGGAATACGGGGGATGTGGTGGTGACGGTGGCGAGGGCGGGGCGGGAGGTTGCCAGGGCGGACGGGGGGAGGGCCATCTCGACCGAGTGTTGGGGGAATGCCCAGAATTGGAACGCCGTTGCCATCTAGCGTGGACGATGGAAAGGATCACCGTTGCAGTTGTCTAACCACTCGTCCCGCGTGCCCGGCCGCTCAGATAGAATACAGAGGGTCCTGTCGAATGTCATCCTCGGCCCACCAACGGTGCATGATGTTCGCCGCCCGCATGGACATGATGGCGGTGGCCAGGGATAGGCCAAAGACCAGCCACGCAAGGGCGGTCGCGGCCGGGCCGACCGCGGTCTCGACGGCGCGCGAGGACATGTAGGACACCAGTGGCGCCGCTGTCGCCGCCGCCGCGTGCTGCCAGGGCCGTGAGGGTGTGGAACAAGGGTGCGGACACCAGCGCCGCCACAAACTTCCGGCCGTACGGCACCATGAGGTCCTCGTGCGCCTTGCGGATGGGGAAGGAGGAGACGACGAACATCGACACCATGGTCATCGCGACGGAGACGATCCTGGCACGGCCGTCAGCGATCAGGATCGAGAAAGGGGGGGGGGAGCAAGGTGGAAGGAACCCCATCCATGCCTACATCAGGGCGGGCGAGACAACCTCGGTCCGGTAGTCGTCGGCCGTCTTGAGGATATTCCAGGGGTCCGCGATCCCCCGAGACCGGATGTCCGGCCCATCGCCGCAGATCCAGTCCGGGCTGTCGGCGACCCGGACGCACAGAGAGAAGTAGCCCACGCGAATTTCAAGGCGGGGAAAGGCAGCGGCGGTCGAGTCCGCTGTGTCGGGCGGCGCCGTGGCCGCAAAGGCGACGAGGTATATGTTGACCAGATGCGCGGGGAGACTGCAGCCGGCCAAGAGCAGACAGGACATGAGGGCGGCGGCGCAGTTCAACAGCTGCACCGGTCTCTGGAGCGATGCTGGTTGGGCGCATGGTCAGTCAGGGGGTCCATGTGTAAGTGGCAGCAGCCGGGTGACATACACAGGCGCCGCATGAGCCCAGAACCAAAGGAGGTGACGGCGTCCCATGGTGACGGGGACATTTGAGAGCTTTCGCAGAACAAAGAGAGCGTGGTGATCGCCGCGCCGGTTGTGTCGTGGCCTCGTGG
>MU853422.1:338661-348829 GCA_033297235.1 Trichocladium antarcticum
TTTTTTTTTTGCATGATGGTTTGGGCTCGCCGGGCATATGGTTTTGGGTAGGGAGTTGGCTGGTTACGTGTCATGTATGGTATATCGGATCTATTGCACGCTTAGACGATAGAATTGGGAATCTTTGCTCTCTCAATCCTTCTTTTTCGTCACCACTCACCTGGCTTGGTAAGCGTCTTCGTGGGGGTTGGCGACTGGAAATTGAGATATCCCGGTATGGTTTCATCTGGCTGCTGTGGAATCCCGAAGGGGTCGCAAGAGGTCGTTCTAAGCCCCAACCTCATGCCATCTTTAGATGCCTGGTCAACCGTTTCAAGAGCAATGGTGCAAAGGTGGCGTCGGACATAAAGCTCTGTGTGACCAAGAACTTCAACGACCGCCGAGTGACAGCATACCTGGGATGGATCTTTATCCCCCAGACTGCTCGCAATGGCCGCGTTGACAAGGCAGCCTTTAAGTGATTACACTCCTCAGCAACCTGATGCTGGCTCGCCATGTCCATACTGAGCCGGGGTCCGAAACGCAGTGGGCCCATACGCGCAGGTCTTGAGCCATATGACGAAGCCCTCTGTTCGGTCAACGATGTGCTTCGGCCTTGTGACAACGCCTCTCCGGTTGCAACTGCGGCTGAGCTGTTCTTGGCCACGTCCCTGGACAGCTGGGCCACACATCGACAAGAGCATGGGGAGCTGATGCAAGTGTCTCAGCCTGGATTTCAGGCGTCTGGTATTCCACATGGTCTGTTCGTCGGGGCTGGGCCGGTGTCGGAAGGATGTAGATTCCTGTAAGACCGCGGGGTTATTGGTGTATCCGGCTAACTCTTCCTCGCAACAGAGAGAGGAAGGCCATGCCGTTCGGCGAAACAGCCCCTCTCCAGTACATGCGCCCAGGAACCAAACCGCTGTTATCCCCTCGATCAGGGAGAATCTAAATACAACCGACAGGCGCGATCGTAACAAGACAGCACTAGATAGGCCTCGCGTTGTGCTCGGCCGTCTGGACGCGCGGGAAGCTGCTGTCCAGTCCTTGGTATCTTCCCCCATTTGTCGTTGGAGTCGTCCGGGGAGGTCGGGAGACAGCGTATCTGATTCCCAAACATCACCATGGGAAATGCCCTGACGCATTCCGGGGCGCACAAGGTGATCTGCCGACAAAATATCGACCGACTCATCGCCTCCTGTCCACCCATGGGCTCCGACAATCCCCGTCGGGTCACATCCACTGAAAAGACCGGGCAATTGTCTGTTTGAGCTTGTGAAATGCGTGTATAGACGTAGCGATTGAGGCGAATTACAATGCCTGTGGGAAGAAAATGTATTATCTGAGCAGGAGGTTCCTTCATGCCAAGGCTTGTGGTTGGCTGGCCCACCCACCCCCCATCTGCAGCCGGGCGCTGCCAAGACAAGCTGGGAAGGGCCCACTTTGACAAGGCAGCAGAAGCTTGGGTAAGCTCATCCACCAGCGCCATCGCACGCATCGCAGACGCAACCAAGCCGCGCAGCCCAAGCCAACCACGAACGAACCTCGGCCACGAAATCCATCGACCGCAACACCACCAACTTGCAATTCCTCCATCCCAGCCTGCCACATACCCCGATCGAGCGGCCACATATTCCCATCAACCACGAAACTCGAACCACAAATCCGCAGACCCGCGACCATGTCGTCAGATCAGGAGCGCGAGCATGCCCTCGCCTCGTTCAAGCAGAAGCTGATCGAGTCGCGGGAATGGGAGACGAAGCTCAAGAACCTGCGGCTGGATATCAAGGGCCTACAGAAGGAGTTCGACCAGACAGAAGACAACATCAAGGCGTTACAAAGCGTCGGCCAGATCATCGGCGAAGTGCTGAAGCAGCTGGACGAGGAGAGATGTGCGTTGCCCTTGGCATCTACCGCGTGCAAGACGCGAGAGGAGCCGGTGCGCGCATTGCGCACTTAGCTAACCTACCCCCAACACCACAGTCATAGTGAAAGCCTCGTCAGGGCCGCGCTACGTCGTCGGTTGCCGGTCCAAGGTCGACAGGACCAAGCTCAAGCAGGGGACGCGCGTGGCGCTCGACATGACGACGCTCACCATCATGCGGATGCTCCCGCGCGAGGTCGACCCGCTCGTCTACAACATGTCGCTCGAGGACCCCGGCCAGGTCAGCTTCGGCGGCATCGGCGGCCTCAACGACCAGATCCGCGAGCTCCGCGAGGTGATTGAGCTGCCGCTCAAGAACCCGGAGCTGTTCCTGCGCGTCGGCATCAAGCCGCCCAAGGGCGTGCTCCTCTACGGGCCGCCGGGCACGGGCAAGACGCTGCTTGCGAGGGCAGTGGCGAGCAGTTTGGAGACCAACTTCCTGAAGGGTACGTCATGGCGGTTTTTTTCTACAATCCCGGTTGGCAAGGTGCGGTGGGTTACTGACAAGCATGTGCGCGCAGTGGTCTCTTCCGCCATCGTGGACAAGTACATCGGCGAGTCTGCCCGGCTGATCCGCGAAATGTTCGGCTACGCCAAGGAACACGAGCCCTGCATCATCTTCATGGACGAGATCGACGCCATCGGCGGGCGGCGGTTCAGCGAAGGAACCAGTGCCGACCGCGAGATCCAGCGCACCCTGATGGAGCTGCTCAACCAGCTCGACGGCTTCGACTACCTCGGCAAGACCAAGATCATCATGGCCACCAACCGGCCCGACACGCTCGACCCGGCGCTGCTCCGTGCCGGGCGGCTGGACCGCAAGATCGAGATCCCCCTGCCCAACGAGGTCGGCCGGCTGGAGATCCTCAAGATCCATGCGGCCGGCGTGTCCAAGGAAGGCGAGATCGATTTCGAGAGCGTGGTGAAGATGAGCGATGGCCTGAACGGCGCGGATTTGCGCAACGTGGTGACAGAGGCGTAAGTGCTGCATATTTCACGCCGCTATCTTTTCACCGCTGACAGGTTGATTCCAGGGGCTTGTTTGCCATCAAGGCCGACCGAGATGCCGTCAGCCAAGACGACTTCAACAAAGCAGTCCGCAAGCTGTGCGAGTCGAAGAAGCTTGAAGGCAAGCTGGAATACCAGAAGCTGTAAAGTAAGAGGGGCGTGGAATGAATATGGCCAGGGGTGATGCATTCACGGTGCTACACGTGAGACACATGCAACCATGGGACACACTTTGTCAGCAATGCGACCGACTGTAATACTGTAGCAGTAGCAGATACAATGAGCCTTCCCAGGGGCTGGAGTCTGCGGATCTTGGCAGTCGGCATCGCGTGTTCCGACGATTTGTCATCTAAACCTTGGGTTTGACCAAGACCCATGGAAGGGTCTCTCATTTTACAGTCGATCAGGGCCTTCCTGCCAGTGCTCCAGTGCCCTGCCCTGCGGCACACCCACCACGATGCGGCTCGGGGAGGGGCCCATATAGGGCTGGTTATGCGACTCGTCTGGATGGGCCAATCCCGCGCGTCATGGGCTGTGTCGACGCCTGGGCCATCGCGTGCTGACGTTGATGCTGCGCCTCGCGCGAACGGGGCCTGTCGATTATTCGGGTGGCTATGCCCTTGCATCATGATTGCGAGAATAGTTCGTCCTGAATCCCGTGCTTCGTGTTGAAATCTCCATGTCGTGGCTGGTCCGGCATTCGCCTCGTGGAGTGGCGGCCGACTGCTAAGAATAGAGCCGCCCGGACGCGCGCCAAGAGAAGGCGACCGACCCGACCCCTTTCGTCGGGTGCTTCACAGCCGCAAAAAGTGGGCTCCAGCGATGCTCTCGGCGGCCGGGCCCTGCCTGAGTCGAGACCACACCACCAGCAAAACGCGACGGGGGATCTCCATTAAGGGTTGGATTGACGTCGTACTCGGGGGACTGTTCCCGGTTAGTGTTTAGCGAGTGGTGAACCGGATAGGCGGAGACGTCATAGGTGCCGGGTGCCGCTGCCCGGAAGACGGGGTGTCGTTCTCAGGTTATGCACGAGATCGAGATCTCTCTGCCAATGTGTTGGTGCAGCAACCGCCGAGGCAGCGCAGCGAGAAAGGAGAGCAAAACAGAAATCCAGTGGACGGACGGACAGGACGGAGCGGGTTTCGATACGCAAAAAGACCAAACGGATCGCACCGGCCCACCGTGATACGAAGCTCCCCACTGTCGTGGTCGTGGGACCCCGGGTCCGCATGCCAAGACCGGGTCGGCCATGTCTTGATCTGAGGGGCCAACGGCCAGATCCATCAGCGAGAGCGGTGATAGATGGCGGATGGCGGTGAGGCCTTCAAAGACACACAACAGGCTCTTGGCGTGCGCAGACAAGACCTGTCCGCTATGGCTAGAATCCAGACACGTAGATCTGCCTGCTTCAACGGCGCATTCTTATGGGGAAAGCAGCGAGACGCGCGGATGCTGCCAATGAGAGGGGCGGGATTTACCATGGACCGGACCGGCTGAGAAGAGCGTGGATCCTGGATATACATTTTGGAAAGAGACGGCTGCATCTGCTAACGGCGCCATCCGTCGACAAGGCAGAATACCGATATCTGAGGTGCCCCGGGCCCCAGGCGTGCAGTGTCGTGGAATGAGAAGGATCTGTGAGACACGGAGCAACGATCACTCCAGGGTTGCCATCTCGTACAGATGACACTGTGATCCGTAAACAAACACTTAAAATTAACGACATTCGCCCCCGCCAAAAGCCGGTTGGCAGGCTGGCAGTATCAAATGGCAACGAAAAGTTGGAAGGCCAGAGGGGAGGGGCTTAGGAGGGCTCAAGGCGCCACGAAACACTCCAACTTGGGAGGATCCCTGTGCGAATGTATGTAGCTGGTCCAGGTCTCATGTCAGCAACTGCCAGAACAACAAAAGCAAAAACAAGAGGAAGAATCATTCATCGGACTAGTTGGCGTGCAAATCGTCTTGTTCATCTTGTCCATTGGGCAGAGAACCGAATGAAATGTGAAGGAAGCCTGTGGATCAAAAGAAGTGATGCAACTTCGTTCCTGGTTGAAAGCCGCCGGCAGTGTGGACTGTGGAGGTGGAGGGCAGGGACGTCTTGGTCCCTGTCCTGCTTGGCCTGGCCTGCGCCTGACCCCTGTTTTGTCTGAACGCTATGGCCCCACATCGCACCCGCGGCCTGCAGCATTCCTCCCCTCGCAAATCGGCCATAAAGTCAAGCTCCCCGCGGCCGAGCAACCATCCTCAGCATCCATCCTGTCTCTCGCCATCCTCGTGCAAAATCACCTCTGTCCCCCGACACACCCGGGCGCCCGCACTCCAGTGATACCCTCAGGCTCCTGCTTCCGCATCTACGATCGTTCTTGTTTCTGTTTAGTCGTTCGCTGGTTGGTCCGTCAACATGTGGTATGAACGACCCCCCAACCCAACCCCGCCTTCGCTCTGTTTTGCTGCCCTGGCCCGGAAACACAGCGGCGGGGTGTTGGGCCACTCCGGACGCGCCCCGGGCTGCGATGGAGGGAGACAGTTCTGCTAACACGGCACGTTCCTCCGCAGTGGCATTTTCGGTTATATCAACTACCTGGTGGAGAAGGACCGCAAGTTCATTGTCGACACTCTTGTGAACGGTACGTCCTGTCCGGGTTCTTCTGGTGTGGCCGAGCGCAACCCCCTTGGCAATCCAGGAACGAGCCCCTTGCCCCGCCCTTTTCATCTGTGCAAAACAGCGACAAATGTCAACCTACCCCACAGCCCACAGCTGCTGACGTATGGCCCGTTCCGGCAATCTAGGCCTCTCCCGTCTCGAGTACCGCGGCTACGACTCGGCCGGTTTTGCCATCGATGGCGACAAGAAGAAGGAGGTGTTCGCCTTCAAGGAGGTTGGCAAAGTTGCGAAGCTGAAGCAGCTCGTCGACGAGTCCGATCTCGACCTGACCAAGATCTTTGATTCACACTGCGGCATTGCGCACACCCGCTGGGCTACCCACGGGCCTCCGTCCCGCCTCAACTGCCACCCCCACAGGTAAGCCGGACAAGGGCGCAATGCAATCGGCATTTTGGTGGCCCAGACTGTCATGAGATGCCTCTAACGCCTTTGCTACCAGGTCCGACCCCAGCTGGGAGTTCGCGATCGTTCACAATGGCATCATCACCAACTACAAGGAGCTCAAGACGCTGCTCGAGAGCAAGGGCTTCCGGTTCGAGACGGAAACCGATACCGAGTGCATCGCCAAGCTGGCCAAGTACATCCACGACCAGCACCCGAGCGTGGGCTTCACCGATCTGGCCAAGGCCGTTATTAGCGAGCTTGAGGGCGCCTACGGCCTGCTGATCAAGAGCGTGCACTACCCCCACGAGGTGATTGCCGCGCGCAAGGGCTCCCCGCTCGTCATTGGTGTCAAGACGGAGAAGCGCATGAAGGTCGACTTTGTCGATGTCGAGTACGGCGACGAGAACAGCCCGCTGCCTGCCGAGACGGCATCGCAGAATGTGGCCCTGAAGAAGACGACGGGCCTTGGCGGCCTCCTCGCCCCCAACGGCCACCTGGGCGCAGCCGACAAGTCGCTGCTGCACCGCTCGCAGTCGCGCGCCTTCATGACGGACGACGGCTTGCCCATGCCCACCGAGTTCTTCCTGTCGTCGGACCCGTCGGCCATCGTGGAGCACACCAAGAAGGTGATGTACCTCGAAGACGACGATATCGCACACATTCACGAGGGTTCCCTCAACATCCACCGCCTGAAGAAGGCGGACGGCAGTAGCAATGTGCGGGCCATCCAGACGCTCGAGCTCGAGCTGCAGGAGATCATGAAGGGCAAGTTCGACCACTTCATGCAGAAGGAGATTTTCGAGCAGCCCGAGTCGGTCGTCAACACGATGCGTGGCCGCCTCGACATCGGCAACAAGACGGTGACGCTAGGTGGTCTGCGCAACTACATCAGCACCATCCGGCGCTGCCGCCGCATCATCTTCATCGCGTGCGGCACCTCGTACCACAGCTGTATGGCAGTTCGCGGCGTATTTGAAGAGCTGACCGAGATCCCGATCGCCGTCGAGCTGGCGTCCGACTTTCTCGATCGCCAGGCGCCGGTGTTCCGGGACGACACATGCGTGTTCGTGTCGCAGTCGGGCGAGACTGCCGACTCGTTGATGGCGCTCCGGTACTGCCTGGAACGGGGTGCCCTGACCGTCGGGATCGTGAACGTGGTGGGGTCAAGCATTTCCCTGCTGACGCACTGCGGTGTGCACGTCAACGCGGGGCCCGAAATCGGTGTTGCTTCGACCAAGGCCTACACGTCGCAGTTTGTCGCCATGGTCATGGTCGCTCTGTCGCTTAGTGAGGACCGGGCCTCGAAGCACCGGCGTCGCGAGGAGATCATGGAGGGCCTTGCCAAGATCAGCGACCAGATCAAGTCGCTCCTTGAGCAGGACCAGCAGATCAAGCAGCTCTGCCAGAGCAGGTTCAAGAACCAGAAGAGTCTGCTCCTCCTGGGCCGCGGCAGCCAGTACAGCACAGCGCTGGAGGGTGCCCTGAAGATCAAGGAAATCAGCTACCTGCACTGCGAGGCCGTCATGAGCGGTGAGCTCAAGCACGGTGTTCTCGCGCTGGTGGATGAGAACCTGCCCATCATCATGATCCTGACGCGCGACAACTTGTTTAAGAAGAGCCTGAACGCGTACCAACAAGGTTTGTGCCTGCCCCTCCCCTGCTTGCCCCACTACCATCGCGAGCCTTGCTGACCAGACTTTGCAGTTATTGCCCGTGGTGGAAAGCCTATTGTGATTTGCAACCCCGGCGACGAGGAGTTCCAGGGCAACCATGCCGAGAAGATCGAGATCCCCAAGACGGTGGATGTCCTCCAGGGCATCCTGAACGTCGTTCCGCTGCAGCTGATTGCCTACTGGCTTGCTGTCATGGAGGGGCTCAACGTGGACTTCCCGCGCAATCTTGCCAAGTCGGTGACTGTCGAGTGAAGCGGGCGACGATGATTTGCTTTTAGCGCAGCGAGCAGCGGTCCAAGAATCCGGACGGGGGCCATCTGATGGCCCGTCTGGCTTGGACAAGGCACTTTGATCCATCATGTTTTAGCACTTATTGCCTACCAAACAGTCTTAAGGAGTCGGCAGGATAAGGATAGGGAATAGGATATGGGCCGTGGAACGCGGCCGACAGCGCCGCGGAGGATGGGTACAGCGGGATATGGTTTTCGACGGATTAAACGGCGATGGGACCCCGAGTGGCACTATCTGCCAGAAGGCATCGTTGGCATGAAGCACAACAGGATAGGCAATATACTTGACTGGGAAATATTCATCATGACCACGTCTTGTGAGGCTTGAGTTGGTCGAAGCCCATATTTGCTGGTTGGCTCTGATCTTGGGTCAACTGGCGCTTGGTGGGGGAACAACGAGCCACATCATCTCAAAGCTCGGAGCGAATCTAGTTTGGGGGATTTCTCATCCTGCAATACACCCAACCGCCGAGGTATCTCCCCCCCTTACACAGTCTGGGTGCCATAGCCCCGAATGCGCTCGGCAAAGGCCCAGCTCTGCTTCTCGAGCTGCTCGTCCTCCTTGAGCTCGACGCCCTCCCTGGTCACCACGGCGATGCTGTACCGGTCCAGCGAGCGGGCGTCGCGGTAGAACAGCACCTTCATGCACTCCTTGACGATGTCGACGGCCTGGTCGCGCGTCAGCTTGGCCGCGTCCTCCTCGGTGGCCGCGTACCGGCGCATGATGGGCTGCGCCAGCATGGCGCCGAACCCGGTGGCCAGCGACGGCGACGTGAAGGTGGTGCCGCGCAGGTCGACCGACGCCAGGAAGGGCTGCTGCGCGCCGTCGACGCCCGCCACCAGGATCTGGTTCCACAGCGGGTCGAAGTCGTTGCGCCGCCGGTACATGAGCTTGGACAGGTACTTGTGCAGGTTGGCGGCGTTGAGCTGGCCGGGCGCCGGGCCCGACACGCTGGCCGTCGTCTCGTGCTCGTACGCCTCGTCGATGGCCAGCTCGTTCAGGTGCCGGTCGAGGAACTGCATGTCGGACACGTCGCCGCCGAAGCCGACGACGGACGCCGAGAGGAAGGTGCGCAGCCGCTTGACGTCGGTGAAGCGCGCGAGGGAGCCGTACGAGGCTGGGAAGGGGTGGGGCGTTAGTTTTGGTGTCTAGTGATTGTTGTTGTTGGGGGGGGGGGGAAGGCGACGGACCTAGGTTGTCAGCGGCCATGACCACGCCGTCCTTGAACTTGATGGCGATGACGGAGGTGCCCGTGACGATGGGCGATTGTGTCGCCGTCTTGGGGGCGCTGTGGTTGAGATAGGAGGCATCGTATGCACCGTAGACGTCGTCTCTGGGCTGCGCGGGGTTAGTCTTCCTGTTGTTGCGCAGCAGCGTGTTGGCAGGCGGCGGGCAAACGTACACGACCCCAGGCTTGCGGGCGGTGATCCATGTTGGGTGGTGCGGGGGTTGCGATTAAGCCGAGTGGACGGGGTGATGCAGAACTCGATCGAATGTATTCCGGGCTCGTCGGTTGCAGAGGTTCGGTGTCTTTCGCGGTGGGGAGGTCGTTGGGAGGTGAATCGGTTGGTTGTTTGAGGAGGGAAGCTGAGTGGAAGTGGATTGAGGCTGGTACATAGCTCCCTGTAGCTTCGCGTCCCAGTGCTGCCTTCCTGGCGCTGCTGGCTGACTAGGTGACGTGCCAAGTCCCTTCGGCCTGAGGCCAGCATCTCAGCTCTGGACTTTGCCAAGAACCGCACGTGATATCCTTCATCTCAACCAGCAATGCCGCTGTCTACTTCAACCTCAATCACCGCCAAAACCAACAGCCCAGCGTTTACAGCCTCCATTCAACGACACCGAACAATGGGTCTCGTACAGTACGAAAGCAGCGATGAGGACGAGGATGTGCAGTCCCAGCCAGGGGCGCAGGTAGGAGCTCATCCCACTGACCCACTCATTCCACCACCAAAATATGTGCTCACATCTCACCTTCCAGTCCCCTATTCTGCCAGTCACGCCCTTGCCAGAAACGACTCGAAAATCTCCCCGTAAGTCGCCAAGCCCACCGGCCAGCGCGACAGCCACTGACCACCTGCAGAACCGACACCGCAACCCTCCGCCCCAACAGCGCCGTTACAGCACCCAAGGTCCCCCACCATCAAACCCGCACCCGCCACCCCCCAGCTCGGCCCCGTCCTCGGCCCCGCCCTAGGCCCCTCCCTCCCCCAACACCACCCCCAACAACAAAACCAGCACACCGAA
>MU853422.1:354943-391222 GCA_033297235.1 Trichocladium antarcticum
CGCGCCAGCATCGCCTCGCTGCGCGCGCGGTTGTTCTGCACGTACAGCTGCCAGCCGAAGACGGCGTCCGCCGCGGCGCCCGCCACGATCTGCTCCGGCGACATGCTCGCGCTGTGCGAGACCAGCTGCATCGCGCCGAAGCGCGCCACGCCCCGCGCGATGCCGGCCTCGCCGTCCGGGTGCGCGAGCCGCGCCATGGCCGCCGGCGCCACGTACAGCGGCGTCGCGACGCGCTGGCCGAGGAGCGTCGTGGCCGTGGAGGTGGCCGTGCAGTCGACCAGGACGCGCGGCCGCAGCAGGATGTGGCGGTAGACGGTGTTGTTGTAGGACTTGCTGGCGAGGTCGTCGGCCGCGGAGAAGTAGTAGGCCCAGCATTTCTTGGAGACCTGGGTCTTGGCGGCCGCCTCCATCTCGTCGAGGTTGAGGAGCGTGTGGAGCGGCGGGGCCGCGGCCCTGGCCTCGTCCTCGGGCTGGCCCGCGGCGTCTGCGCGCTGGAGCGTCTTGAGGCTCGCGGGGTCGACGGTGCCCAGCTTGGCCGAGGGCTTGAGGTTCTCCTCGAGCGTGCCCGGCGGGTGGATGGGGTCGTACTCCGGGGTGGCGTCCCGGCCGGCGAGCTGCAGGATGATCCGGGACCCGCCGGGGTGCTCGGGGAGGAACTCGGTCACATCGTAGACGTTGCCGTGGAGGACTACCCAGCAGCTCTCTGGGGAGGTGTGCCGTGCGACTACTCGTACGCCGTGTCAGCAATTGTCGAAGGGTTCCCGGAACTGGGGATTGCGCGGGGACATGCCTTCCTCTGCGCTAAAGACCTTGGCCATCTTGAACCGGACTCAGACACGTCGCGTCGTCGTAGGTGCTTGCACAGTATGCTGCAGCTCAGCATCCCATCTCGCATTGGGGGGTCCTGTCAGCATTTAACTCCGGCCCACGGAATGCGGAGTCGGCGCCGATGTGAAATTCGGTGTCTGGTGATTGGAACATGGGCCCTGGCCTTCCCTGCCGTCAATTGTCGAGCGCCTGCGACAGCTGGTCCGTCTGTGGGGCCGGCGGCGGTTCCCACCGGCTTGGGGCGGGGGAAGCGGTTCCGCGTGGAGGGACGACGGCATTTCGCTGGCAAGCTCACCCGAACGTCGCCCTCGGCATTCATTTCGGCGAGAGTAGAGACGGCCGAGGAGTGGCCGTTGTCGCATGTCCCGATCCGACGTCGGACGTGCATGCCGCATTCCAGGTTGCTTCCCAGCATTGTGGTTGAACTCCGCACAAGTACCCGAGGGCCGCGATCGAGTTGTATTTCCCCGCCCGCTACCTTGTACTCCGTACATGCCTACCTGTTAGATAGGTACCTGCTTGCACATCCCAGTGGATTGATAACAAAAGCTGTATCCGATGTAAAACGCCCTTTCGAACAGCCCTGTATTACCGGGCACTTTGATGATCCCCGTCGTCCCTTCTTTGCCCTGCAGCCATACTTAGATTTGACTCGATCGCGCCCGCAGACGACATGCATGGTCCAGCGCCTACCGACAGGGGCCCGTCACGCAACAGCTGAGCCCAGGCATCCATCCCCGCCCCCACCTTTCCAGCAGTCCCATGGACGACACCTCCCCTCTCCAACTCCAACTCCAGGCCAGCCGCGCATCACAAACACAAACAAACCCTCATCTCCCATCTCCCTCACCCGCCAACCTCGGCGTCCCCATCCCACCCAAATCTGAAAACAGAACGAAAAGAGAAGAAGGAAAGAAAGAAAGAAAGAAAAGCCAGCGCATGGGCAGCCCCCCTCGCCAAAATGGCCGTCCCGCGCCCGAGACTGCTGCGCATCCTCTGCTTCGGCGACTCGCTCACGGCGGGCTACTCGGCGCTCGGCGCCGTGCACCACCCGTACCACGGGCGGATGGAGCAGATGCTGGCGATGGCGTTCCCGCACGTGCGGGTCGAGGTCGCGGAGGACGGCGAGTCGGGCGAGACGGTCACGCACATGTTTGGGGGCCGGATGGAGGCGCGTTGTGGGTGATTTTTCTGTTTCTTTTTTGTTTCTTCTTTTTTTTTTCGTCTTCGTCTGTTTTTTTGGTGGTGGTGGTGACTGGCTAACGGTCTGCGTCGGTGTTGTCAAGTCCCGCCGCCGAGTGCGGACGGCAAGACGCGCAAGACGGACGACGGCAAACCTTATGACTGGGTTATTGTGCTGGGCGGAACAAAGTAGGACACCCGTACAGCCCCTACCCCCCCACCCCCCCCCACCTGACCCATTCTGCCAGTGACATCGGCATCGGCGTGCCGCCCGACATGATCTTCGAGAAGCTCGTCGAGTGCTGGGACATCCCGCTCCGGCGAGGGTGCAAGGTCCTCGCCCTGACGGTGCCCGAGGCGGGTATCAAGGACCCCGCCCGGGAGCGGATCGATGCGCGGAGAAATGAGCTCAACGACGCGATACGGGGGTACAAACGGGAGAATTTGTGAGACGCATGCACCGGGCCTCCCCGCCGTTCCGTGCTGACCAGGGTCTTGCGCCGCAGCCATGTCTTCGACCTCAACACCGCCGTGACGTACTACTCCATGTCCGAGGCCGACAGGACGCGGTACTGGGACGACCACCTCCACTTCACCCCCGACGGCTACGACCTCGTGGGCAATAAAGTTGGCGTCGCGCTGGTCAGTATCTTGGCCAAGGACCGAACCCTCAACCCGCCCGTGAGGCGGCGGCGCCGGTTCAAGGATGACGGGAACAAGTTTGACGAGGAGACGGGCGACCCGGCGGCCATCGACCAGGGCTATGTCGTGGTCCGGCGTACAGACCTAGACTAAGACATGTGTGACGACGGGATGTGGATACGGGACGGGCGGGACGGGACGAACAGGCGTTCGGGCGTACGGGGGATTTAATTGGGACAGGGAACAGTCGGATCGGTGTCTTCGTTATGGTCATTACCTCTCTATGCCTCTAAACTTGCCATCTGTGGTTGGCCATCCTGGCCTACCTGAACGGGAATATTCCCCACGTGTGTTGATCACAGCCTCTCGCTGGTTCATGCTGCAATCCGCGCGGCCACAAACTCTGGGAACTCGGCTTGCAGGGCGTCTGTCAGACGCTCCACGTCCTCGGCCAGGGCCTGCACATTACTGTCCCACCGCTGCATCTCTTTGCCCACCAAGACCTCGGCGCGGCCGCTGCCCTTCTCCCCCGAGGCCTCGCCGCCCCCAAACCATATGATGCGGTCGATCTGGTCGATGGAGCCGCTCAGCCGGCCCTGCTCAATCATCTTCGCCGTCGTGTCCTCGGCCTTGCTGCCGCCCAGCCCCAGCAACAGGCCCAGCTCGTCGAAGCCGATATTGCTGTACAGCCGGCTCGCACTCAGCAGGTTGTGCTCCACCACGGCCTTGGCCAGGACGGTCGACCCGTCCGACGTCTTGGCGAGCTGGTGCGGGGCGAGGTCCTGGGCGAACTTGTCGACCTCGGTGGCGCTCAGCAGGCGGTCAAAGAACATCTTCTCGAGGATGCCGTACTCGTCCAGGCCGGCCGACCGCTCGTCCTTGTAGAGCCGGCCCAGGGCGCGGCTGCGCATGGGCCCCGCGGGGGCCAGGATGGCGCACTTGATGGCCATGGCCAGCGTGTGCAGGCGCTCCTCCTCGGCGATGGCGGGCAGGAAGCTCAGGTCGTGGTACGACTTGGCGGCCTGCAGGAACTGGCGGTTCGAGTCCTGGATGCGGGCGGCGCTGAGGCGGAAGTGCAGGCTCAGCTCGGCGTCGTCGACGTCGTGCATGACGTTCTTGAGCTTGTTGAGGTAGGTCTCGGCCGTGGTGCTGTCGTCCACCTCGAGGTAGTTGCGCACGATGCGGATCCAGACGGCCGCCTTTTCGGCGTCGGGCACGCGCCGCTGCGAGCTGTCGAGCGGGATCTCGCAGAGCACCTTGGCGGCGTCGAGGAAGTCCTCGTTGGCTTCGTGGGCGGTCGCGACGAGCTCGCGGAGGGTGGCGATCTGTTCGACCAGCGACGACGCGAGCGGGTTGCCGGTTGTGATGAGCCGCACAATGTGCTGGCCGGCCTGGATCCATGTATCGTGCTTCTCGAGGGCGCCGAGGGTGGTGATGAAGTCGCCGAGGAGGGCGCGCGTGACGACGACGCCGAGCGGGTCCCCGCCGAATACCTGATCGGCGATGGCTATCAGATCGTCCGCATTGCGGGTCTGCGGCGAGAGCGTCTGGATGTTTTTGAGCATCGCCTTGTAGGCGGCTGGCGGATCGGCGGCTTGCCTGGCCTGCCCCAAGGCTTCGGCTACTTTGGGCGACGCCATCGCAAATATGAGCGGGGACCACGCGGGGCCCTGGGGACTAGAGCTTGGGACTGGGAGCCCGATACTGCATTCAGAGTGGCTACAAGTAATCGCGACTGCGAGGATTCGATGTTATGTGCAAGAAAACTGCGGGACGGGACCGGCGGAGAACTTGGAGTTTGTGGTTGATGGCAGGAACCTCGCAGCGTTGGAAGCTCTGGATGCAGCCTGACAGGTGGGGCTTGGCGGGGTTGTGGAGATGCCAAGCATCAACCCTGCAACAGACCCCCCAAACTTCAAAGCTCCGAGCCCCCACCCATGCATGTCTGTTCTGCCCTGTAATACGGCGTGCTCTATTCTTAAGAACCCTCCACCCGATCAGGAGATGGGTTTCCCTTCTGGCTCGAAGCCAAATTGATGCTGCTTAGCATCTCTTTCATCGGGTCGTTTTGGTTAGTCTCGGAAGACAGTGCGTGCTCTAAGCGCGCGCGTGGTTTAATGCGTTCTCATATGCCTCAGACTCGCGACTCTACAGCCAATGGTCGTCTGCCGGTTAACTACCTCTACGAATACTCTTCGTGCTTGCCGGGGCCGGGACCATGTCTGAATCCCTTCTACAAGTGCCGCTGCCTTTTGGCCGACCCCTGCGTTTTCTTCCCTTCTCCTCTTCCCCTTCTGACCCACGCAGGGGGTGTTGATGAAAGGCAGCGAGGTTGCAGAACGGGCCGGCGCTCCCTGGTCATGTATTTCCTTGAGCGTATTGTTTCACTCTCGGCGTGTCCGTCCGCCGGCCACAGTTCGATTGGACCAAGCTGCTCTCGCACCGACAGTCTCGTTCTAGCATCACGACCCAGGCTGTCGCAACACCCCTACCTAGCGTGTCTCAGACGCGGAAGAAGGCTTGCTTGATGCAACTACACGCGATATGTGTAGATAACCAGCTCGGGCCCATCAACGGCGACGGCAACTCATGGTGTCTGCAGATAAATACAACCTCCCGTCCACTGTCGATGGCTGTACTCTCATTCTTTCCTCAGTCCTCCCTCGTCTTTCTTTCCCTACGTGAACGGTTGATTCGTTCCCCGTAATCATAACAGTCGACGCGGAGCTGTCACGCCCTCACTTCATACCTTCGTTACTACGCAAAACCCCATCCCGCCACGATGCTCCTCAACGCATTCATCCTCGCCCTCGCCATCACACCCCTCGTCGCCGCCCATGGCAAGGTCGTGTCCGTCACAGGCGACGCCGGCGGCAACGGCACCGCCCTCGGAATCAAAGGCGGCGTCGTCCCCGGAACCGGCCCCAACAGCAAAGTCAGTCCGCCGCCCACCCCCACCCTTCCTTCCCCTCTCCCACCCCCCTTCTAACCACCATTCTTCCCCCCTTGTCCCAGACCCAAGTCGACACCACCATCTTCCCCAGCACCAACATCCGCACCGACGGCCTCGGGCGCACCACCGGCGGCGGCAAAAACACCCTCTCCCTCCTCGTCGACGCCATGGCCCTCTCGGGCACGCGCCTGCCGCAGATCTCCCCCGGCGGCTCCCTCGCCGGCACCTACCGCATCGTCACCGCCGACGGCGCGGGCCCGCTCCAGGCCGTGCTCGACCCCACCGCCACGGGCCGCTTCTCGGCGGGCATCCCGCTGACCGTGGTGGCGCAGATCCCGGGGACGAAGGGGAACTTTGTGGTCGCGAAGGCGAAGACGGAGACGGAGACGGAGACGGAGACGAAGACGGTGGGGCGGGGGACCCTGTGGCAGCGGGCGCGGGATGTGGCTGCGGCTGCGGTGGGCAAGCGCGCGCCGAATGTGAATCGCGACTTTGCGTTCCGGTTTGAGGTGCCGGCGGGGACGACGTGCAACGGCACGCTGGCCGGCATGACGGGGGTGTGTCTGGTCAAGATTGCGAATCCGAGCAAGGCGGGCCCGTTTGGCGGGGTGGTGCCCGTGCAGCTGGCTGGGGCGGGGGATGCGGGAGCGAATGGGGCTACGAAGTGCGGGCGCGCATTTACGGCTTGATGGGGGGTTGGGGGGAGGTGGTGTTTGGGGGCGGATGCGGATGGAGTGGGGGTCGTGGGGGAATATGTACAGATTGTATGTATTATTTACGAAGAATTGGCGGGAGGGATAGAGTCGTTGGGGATTGTGTATACTTGGACCATGACGTAGAAACCTCTGCTCGAAATCTCTAGGTTCCAGTCTTCGGAATGTTTTTTTTGTCTGAAGTTGTGAGCCAGGCGCGCCTGCCCGGCATCGACGTCAGCATCGTACGATTCTGGAGGAGCCAAGCGCAAATGGACGCCGACCCCGGCATTTGAACCCAACAATCCCTCTCGCTTTTCAGCCTCTTCTTTACACTCCGTCTGAGTTTTCGAGCACCGCCAACGACACTAGACATGTGTGCATTCTGTGGTCGAGTGAAGTATGTACCATTCGAACTACGCTAACGCCTCACACAGCACAGAACACGCCACCACTCCCCCGGAAGCCATGCGGCCGCCGCCCAGCAAGCCCACTCGGCGTCCACCCCAATCCCCCCCCCCTCCCCCATCTAATGCTGCAGCACCACCGGCTTCCCCCTCTCCCACCCATGCACCCCCTCGCGGATATTAACCCAGTACCGCAGCCTGACCGCCTCCTCCTTCGCAGCCGGCACATCCCCGCCCTCGAGCGCGTCCGCGATGGCCGCCTCGGCCGCGCGGATGCGCTCCTCGTTCGCGGCCCGCACCTCGGCCAGGTCCTCCTCGCGCTCGGCCTCCTCGATCGCCTCGCGCGCCTCCAGCACCGTCATCAGCAGCTCCGCGTCCGGCGCCGTCTGCGCGCCGGCCTCGTCCCCCTCCAGGTCGATGCCGTGCTGCGCGTGCAGGATGTACTGCGCGCGCAGCAGCGGCGACGACAGCGTCTTGTACGCCGTGTTGATCAGCGCCGACGTGGCTTCGGCGCGGGCGCGCGCTGGTGATTTGCTGCTGCTGTTGTTGTTTGCTTGGGAGGGGGTTGATGATGACGGGGTGTGTGACGCTGCGTGGTGGAAGTCGGGGTGCGAGGCTGCTTGGAGGCGGAGGAATTCGCGGCGCAGGGCGCGCAGGTCGATGTGGAATTTCCCTGCGGGCGGCGGCCCGAGGGGGAGGGTCTGGGGGAAGAGGGCGTAGTAGGTTGGGATGGCGGGCGGTGTCGGTGGAGCTGGGGATGAGGTGGTGGAGGCGGCGGGGGATGGGGAGCTGGTTGACGCGTGGCGGGATTGGGATGCGGGGGCGGCCCAGCGCGGCGTGGTGTTTCTGGTCGTCAAGGCATTCCGTGGGGGGGCTCCTCCCGCCGCCGCTGTGGACAGGGACGCCCTCGATGCTGCGCCGCTGGCTGCCAGCGCCGTCACCGCGTCTCTGCGGCACGAGGCACACAGGCGAGTGGCGGCGCGCCCAGAGCTGACGACCAGAGATGCTCTCATTTTGCCTCAGACAGCTCTGCTTTCCAGAGTTCTGCTGTGGCAAGTCTCGAAAGAGTGTCGGTTTGACAGTGCGGGCAGCGCAAATCCGCCAGGGCCGATCGCGGTAGGTTCAAATAGTGGTGTTCTTGGGAGTTCCGCGCAGGCCGAGTCAGCGGTTCAGGTGTGTTCGTCGCGCTGGAGAAAATTGAAGTTGCAGAGATGGCCCAGCAAAGAAAATGACGTCGGCGTTCCCCCAGTCACTAACCCGATAAAGCCGCGCGCTGCCGAGACGCCGGAACCCTAACCCTTCGCCCTGACACCGGAGGACCGGAGTGACCAAACCTGCAGTGACCTGAAGGAGGGTTGCAGAGGGAGGCGCGCTGTATTTGTGCCTTTTGAGTCGGCACACGCTGATCATGTGCCGATCATCTGACACGACATGCCAGTACGCCTGAGTCCAAATATTCATGTCGTCATGATTCTGGTAGTCTAGAGATGATTACAACAGTATAACAATGAGATCTCATACCAGTACATCCAGCATCCGAGGCGTCATAACATCGTGCAGCCCGCAACCACACCCCATCCCATCCCAGCATCACGACAGCACCATCCCCCTCCACCGCCCCCTCTCCTGGTGCAACCACCTCTCGCGATCCTTCTTATCCGCCACCGCCCCGCCAAACGTATTCCATCTCCCCGTACACCCCTCCCTCCCCACGCCCACCGCCGCCGCCGCCGCCCTATCCCTCTCCTTCTCCCCGCGCCTCCCCTTCCACCCCCTCTCCCTCTCCCTCAACAGGTCCGCCCCCACCGCCTCCCCGCCATCCCCCCCAACCATGTCCTCCACACCCACCAGCCCGCCCCCCTCATCCGAGGCCCCCGTCCCCACCTCCGGCGAGAGCACGTACCGGATGCGGCTCGCGACCGTGCCGAGAAAGCAGCCCACCCCGAACCGCTCCACCACGGCGCCGCCCTCGTCCAGCACATTCACGTAGTACCGCGGCAGCTGCTGCGCCGCTTCCAGGCGCGCCTGTGCTGCCAGGCGCGCCTGGTGCAGGTTGCTGTTGTGGCGGCCGGCGGCGGACGATGATGACGAGGAGGAAGAGGAGGAAGGGGGGAAGGCCGGGCTCCCGAGCGGCGTGCCGCTGTTGCTGGTGCCGTTGGTGACGGAGCTGCCCCTGCCGCGGGTGTGGGTGGAGGAGAAGCTGGACGCGTTGCGCGCGTGGCCGAAGCCCTGGCCGCTGCTGGCCGTGCTGGGGCGGGTTGTTGTTGTTGTTGTTGTTGTTGTTGTTGTTGTTGTTGTTGTTGTTATGGTGTTGGTGGAGGGGTTGCGGTAGTGCGAGACGCCGCCGCGGTAGCGGTCGATGGGGTGGTCGATGCGCTCGCGCGGGGCGCAGAGCGACTGGAAGAGGCCCTCCGGGTCGTGGGGTGCGCAGAGCGCGCGGAGAGACGGGAAGCCGCCGGCGGCGATGCTGCGGGCGAGGATGGCGTCTGCGGGGGTGGCCGAGTCGGGGATGGACGGGATGTCCCAGACGAGTCTGCGCAGGGATTGCGACGCGAGGTAGGGGAAGAGCATCATGAATTCGTCGCGCGGCATGCTGGGTGCGCAGGTCTGGACCATGTTGAAGGTTTCGAGCGAGGTCAGGTACGAGAAGATCCTAGCGATGGCGGGCAGCGACTCGATGTCCATGTGCATGAGGGTCAGTGTTTGGATGGACGAGCTGCTCGGCCGCGAGGCCAGGGCTGAGAGACCGGCGGTTGTGACTCCGGGACAGCGGTTTAGAGACAGCTTCTTGAGTGCGGGGAGGGCAACGAAGTTGGTGTTGTTGAACGATGTATGGGGCACCCGGGAGAGGTACAGGTTCTGCAGCGCAGGCAGGGATCGGATCGCGCACTCGAGGAGGTTAGCAGGAGCCAACGTCGCGCCTGGTTTGCAGTGAACAACAAGTGTTGTGAGTTGCTTCCACTTCAGATGGTAGCCCATGAACCACTGAGCTTCCAGCTGCTGCTGCTCCCGCGGATCCCAACGACCATTTTGACCAGGGCGCGGTTTCGGCGGCTGTTGGCGCGGCGACGGCTCCAGAATCCAATTCATTTCCTTCAACCTTTGGCGTGTTGACAGGGCTTGGAATATCCGCTGGAACGAGTGGTCCGAGGTCGGATAGAAGCCGACCAGCCGTTCGAGGTTCGGACACGCCATCACAACCGACGCAACAAGGTCGTTGTACTCGACTACCCCAGCGCTCAGCGGTCGAGCGGGTGGCTTCAGCGACCGTACTATGACAGCAATCTGGGCGTTTGCTCGCAGCGTCCGGCGCAACAGCACCAGCCTTGACCCGTACGCCGTCTTCGTGCGCTTCTTCATGTTCTGGCCCTCGTGTCCGACCAGATGAACATGTTGGTACAGGGCCTCCTGTGCGTACTTGAGAAACTTGCGTCCGCTGGCAGCAACCGCGCAGCAGTCCCGCATCCAGCACGTCGCACAGCTTTTGCTGCTCGGCTTGAGGTGAAGCTGGCCAAGTTTTTCGAGTATCAGCTCCAGAACCTCGCCTGGCAGTGCCGCGAACAGTTCCCCTGGCGCTTTCCGCCGATACTTTCTGGGTGCTGGTTTCTGCCATGGGTACGACTGCTTTGGGGGAGTGCCGCTCTGGGTCTGGGGACTATTCGGCCATGAGTCGATGCTCGTCTGACTGCTGGTGGCGGACGCGGGGCGGGTCCGTCCATCGGAGCCGTCGTGGCCGGACACGACACTGCTCGTGGCTGAGCTGGCGCTGCTATTCGACAGCCGCCGCGGTGTGTTGTACACCCCTGGTCGTTCCAAGCCTGGTGAAGAGGCTTCAGCGGGGGCTGTCGGCATGTGGATTGGCGGTGCATGCTCCATGTCGACCCCGTGAGAAGAGCTGGAGCTGGGGCCCATGGTCTGCTGGCTCTGTGCTCTCGCGCGCTGCGTCCGTAACACAAACTCCCGTTCCTCCGGGGAGTTCATGGGCGGTGGGATGTTGTCCGGTGGTAACCAGGGCCGGCGGGTTCTTATTGGCGGCGCGGTGGGTTGGTTACCCGGGGGTGGGCCGCCCGAGGAAGGGTTCCGAAGGCGCGGGGCGGGAGGTTTTAGCAGGGCATCATCCTCGCTGTTGCCAAGAGTGTACCACCGCAGGACTGCCGATGCAGAGAAGGCGTGCCGGTGGGAGGAGGGTCTGTTGAAGAAGGCCGGCGGAGGGCTGCAACGGGAAATCAGGGACTCTCGGGTTAGCCACGCTTCATCCCAACGGAACGATGCTCGGGTGACCGGACAAAGAAACCGATGCCCGGGATCATATCTGAAGAAAAGGAGAAAAGGAGAAAGAGCCGGCCAAGAGTTTCACGGGCCAAGTCGCGTTTTAAGATGACATGCCGATCTCAGCCCCAGGCGCACGGCGGCACATGAGCCGTCGGGCTGGTTGCTCTCTCTGCGCGGCCCCGCGACTGACTAACTGACTCGGCGGTTGAGGTGCCGCCTGCAGCCTTGAAGGGCTCATTCTTCAGAGCCGCGTCCTGCAACTCTGAGCAGAAGTTCCAATCAGACACGATGCAGGGACGCGCCACGAAGCCTGAGCGCTTCCGGGCGGCTGCCCAAGCGCCAGCCATTTTGGACGAGCTGACCAGAGAGAGAGAGAGGCAGGCTTGGAGCGCCGCGGCTCGATGGCGGAAATTAGGAACGGCCTCGAGGGGATGCAAGACGGGGCAAGACATGGGGAACGAGCAAACTTTTGTCTTCCTTGTCTCGCAAAACAGCCACGACACCACCGGCAAACGGGCAGAAAGAGACTCGGAATGCAGCAATGGCATGCCACTGGACACGCACGCGGGAACCAGGGCCGGGGGCCAGGGGTAGTCCCCACAACCACGGTTCCACAGCAGCCACCCACCCATCAGCCGTCTCCGCCGGAGCTGCAAGGGGGGCATCTCCCAGACACAACATCGGATGAACTCGCGCGCCGGTGTGGTGTGTGGGGAGAATTCAAAATTCGACTAGAGGACAAACGGAGGGGTGAAGAACCAGGCTTGCTCACCGGGACTGTGGCCGGGACTGTGGCCGGGCCGTGGCGCTTTTCGCTGGGCCGTCGGCACCCGCGGCACCCACGGCAGTCTCAACCCCAACGGTACTGCGCGGGACACGAGTCCGGGCGCTCTTTGAGGACTCCCGCGGGGCCGGCGCGGCCGGCGGCTTCTTGCGGAGAACGGCCGGCGCGGCGGAGTCGGCGGCCGAGAGCGAGTTCCGCCGGCCGGTCATGAGCTCCCGGAAACTAGGCAGGGCGCTCTCGCTGTTGCGTCGGGGGCGGCTCCACGGCCACGGCGACTTTTTCGGTGGCGGCGAGCCGCTGCGCACGGCGGCCATGGCGGGGGGCGGGAATTGCGGGCGGGCGTCGGGTGGCCGATGTCTTGCTCTGTCGTGGGAGGACGCCACGACGCAGTTGACCAGTTCAAAAACGCCTCAGCGGCACATTCCTCAGGTCGGCCGTGGCGTGTTTTCAGAACCCCGCTTCGAATCATTCGATACCAGGTTTCGGAGTGGTGAAGTTCCGTGTGGTGGGCAAACCTGCTTTTTGTCTTGCGCCAGAACCTTGCTCCGCTGCCTTGGAGGACGTAGACGAATTTGCGTGGCTGCTAATCACCGACTATGGATCGGGAGGGTCGTGATGGCGCGCGCTAGGGTTACACGCGCAATGTTTTGTGTCGGTGGTCTGTTGTGGACTCCGGGCCAGCTGGAATCCAACGTTAAAGCGTCATGCACAACGGCTGATACTCAAGCCGCTCGATTGGAATGTCGGCCGCGAAGCTCAAGAGGGACAGCGCGTGGGATGGAGGGTGGGCACTCCCAAGTCTTAAGTCTCGATCCACGGCAGCAGGACAGGACCTGAAAGGATGCACCGCGTCGTGTCTGCAAGGCTTGTGCCATGCACTAATAGTTTACAGGCTCGAGACAGGGCACTCGGGTGGCCCATACCCCATATGCGCTGTCTCGTGCTCCACAGACGAGCAACGGCGCTCTGGTGCGGGGCCAAGAGGGAAGCTCCTGGCCAAGACTCTCCGCGGGGCTATGTACATGTAGAAACGAATGGCGGGGCAAGACGGCGTGATGCCCACCAACAAGCTGAAAATTGGGAAGGCGCCGTGCCAGGTTTTCTCTCTGTCGGCCACTCACAAGCCCCAGGCCCAGTACCGCCTGTCCAGGCCTTTGCAGACCTCTCACACGACCGATGCGAACCATGGTCTGCCGACGACAACACGTTGCTTGGCCGTCTTCGTATCCAACAGAGGATGACGCTGCCATGGAGCGCTAATGCACGCTTCGCAGCAGAAGATTCCCCCGTCTCCTGTTTTTCAGCACATGTTTCGAATGGCTGGGAATGATTTTGGAAGCTTCTCGACGCTGCTGTTGAGGCGATCATCAGACCACCATGGACATGGCCGCACCTTGCCTGGCCGACGAGCATCATCTGTATTTGTGCGCAGCAAGGGAATTGGTTGAGGCGACGATCTACTGTGCAGGAGAACGACCAATTCGTGTCGTCCCAAATGACCGCACTCATGTCGCCGCGCAGCCCTGCGTCAATTCGATGCCGTGTAACTATCAGTCAAGCTCTCTTCAGCTATAGCCATGACGCCGTACCATCGTATGCCACCAAACTGGGCTGCGTGTCAGCTAAGTATTCCCATGTCCAAAGCAATAAGCGCACTGCTCCTCCGACCCAGCCAGGGGCTCAACCACCCCCATCGTCCGCAAACCGCACCCGGGCCCTCTTCGTCACCACCGCGCCCCCCCCTTGCGTCACCTCCCCCGGCGGCCGCCGCTTCCTCCCCTTCTCCACCCCCACCTCCGCCTGCACCCCCACCGCCATCAGCGACCCCCCCACCCCGACCAAATCCTGATCGGGATGCGCCAGCTCCCTACCAAACCCCCGCCCAAACACAAACAACGGCGTCCCCAACCGCGCCATCTCCCCCACCCCACCCCCAGGGGCCCCAGGGCCCCCAGGGCCCCCACCACCAACCTCCAAAATCCCCACCCCCACCACCCACCGATACACCCCCGCATCATCCAGAATACTCCGCCAACACCGCCGCTGCTCCGCCAGCGTCATCTCCCCGCGCCGCCGCACAATCACCTCGTCGACGCTGCCGCGCAGCACCAGCGTCTCGACCGCCACGGGCCGCGGCTGGCTGATGCGCCGCGCGCGCCCCACCGCCTGCGCCGCCACCTGCGGGTTGAGCACGGGGCTGAGGAAGTAGATGCGCGACGCGGCCTTCATGTCGAGGCCGAAGGCCGCCTGGGTGATGTCCATGAGGAGGACGCTGGTTGGGGGCGGGGGAAGGATGGGTTAGTTGGTTGGTTGGGAAAAAGGGAAAAGGGAAAAGGGAAAAGGGAAAAGGGAAAAGGGAAAAGGGAAAGGGGAAAAGAGAAAAGAGAAAAGGGAAAAGGGAAAAGAGAAAAGAGAAAAGAGAAAAGAGAAAAGGGGGGGAAGGGTGGGGGGGTTACCGGAACTTGGGGTTGGTGTTGAAGGTTGCGACGTATTGTGCCCGTCGCTCGGGGGTCAGGCCTTTGGCGTAGATGAGGTGGGGGATTTGTAGCTGGGATTGGGATGTTAGTGGGGGGGGGGAGAGGGGAGAAAGGGGGGCGGGGCGCTCACAATGTCGAGAACACCGGCGAGGTAATATGCCACGTTGTCGTTTTCGTAAAAGACTATCATCTGCTCCAACTCCTTATGCTTTACGATTTGATCGACCAGGTATGAAAGCTTCGCCGACGCAGTCGCGATGAGCTGGGTGCCGGCCAGTGGGGCAGCGATCCCGGCTCCGTTGGGCTCCGCAGCCACAGTGGTTTCTTGAACCTGTGACGAGACCTTGCCTAGGATGGCCGAGCGCCGTTTGCTCGGGCTGCTGCTGTCCTGCCCGAGCTCGGTGTTCCCGGCGAGCGTTTTAGCTTGCCCGTTTGTTGTGGCTGGCTCGGTGGTCGAGTCCTGGTCCTCGAGCCCCTTGAGCCGTTCCTCCCGGCCGCGCTCTGCAAACCGGCCGCTCTCGAACAGCATCTGCAAGGAAGTCGGAGCGTCGACTAGAGGCTGCAAATATTTCTGGAGCGCCAGAATCATCCGTGAGTCGGTACAGACTGGGTCACCGTCCTTGAGATCGAGGGACCATGCCTTGCCCGCTTGCCAGGGGAAGTTCTGAACATAGAGTGGGATCTCCCGAAACAGGTTGGCGCATTCCTTGATGCCATTCTGTCCTGCGAGACGGCCGAATTCAATGGCATCGCGCAGCAAGGTCTCGTCGGCGCTGCTGATTTGTACTTTGCCGTCGTGCAAGAACCGCTCAGCCGTATCGACCGCTTTGTGGATTTGGGCAGCAGAGAAAAACGACCCTCCAAAGAAACTCGCCTGCCGAAGGTTGGAAACGAGCTCGACCAGAGCCTTCCTCTGCCGCGGATGGAAAAAGTAATCTTGGTCTGTCCTCTGTGACTGGACGGCGTTGAAGATGATCATCATAGCGAACAGGTTGAGCACCAAGCGATCTTGGTGCGACCCGTCAAGATACACTATCTTTTCGTCAACGGCCGGCAGAAGATTGCCAATCTCTGACAGACGATGCCGGATTATCAGCGATTCGAGAGTAGCTTTCAAGCAGCCCGCATAGCCGGCGCCCCGATCCGACTGGCTCGGCTGCGTCACATAGGCGGCCCAGTCCGCCGGCGAGTCCCCAGGCTCGGTTGAGAGATTGGCCCAGGGCCGCATCTTCAAATAAAAGGCCGCAATCGACCCGATACACTTCAAGTCTCCCCTCTCAAGGTCCGGGGAAGATTCTGCTCGTGGCTTGCCGAGAGGAGTTTCCTGACCATCAGCTTGGGATTCCGGAGTGCAAACTGTGTAATCAACCCCGAACAGGCCCTTGGACGGCGTGCCGGTCACGACCCACTTTGCGGTAATTCGAAGATGATCGACGAACTCTTGGATGTTGCTCCGCCTTTGGGCTGCTGAATTTCCGAGTCTATGGCCCTCATCAACAATGCAGCGCTTGAAGTGGACTTTGGCCAAAGTCTGGGCACCGTGGCAGAGACCCATGTTCTTCCACATTCCCTCAAAGCGCGTCGTCGAGAAGAGGACAATGTCATACTCGACAAGCTCCTCGACCGGCGGGAGCTCCTTTTTCTTGTCGAAGACCAAAACCTTGAGGCCGGATGTATGCTTGGCAATTTCTTGCTCCCACTGCCGGACGAGGTTGGCAGGGACAATGACCAGCGAGCAGTGGCTCAAAAACACCTTTGTGAGCGGGGGCGGCCCAGAGGGCTGCCGGGTCTCCCGGCGGCGGGTTGGGGCCGGGATGTGGTAGAACCCGGGATTCCGCCGTATTGCGTCGACACAACGAGGATACGCCATCGCGTCGGGTGCAAGGCAGCCGAATACCGTTTTCCAGGGCACCGAACTACGGGTGATGCAGGCCGCAGCCATGTCGGCAAGGCTGCCCACCCGGTGGCGGATGACGGGCTTGTCTGTCCGCAGATGGTCGGGAATGGCCGAAGGGATGTGCCTGCTTGCCAGAATGAGGGCCAGGCATATCAGTGTTTTGCCCAAGCCCATTTCTTCGGCAAGAATGCCGCCGCATGGCCCGTCGTAGTATCTGGGTTCTCGGAGGGCGGTTCCGGTGACTGCATCGTAGTACCAGGGTGTTCCAAGCTGGTCGACGACCTTCACGAGGCGCGGATCCAGCACCTGCTGCTGCTGGGCCTCTTTCTGGAGCATCAGTGCTGCAGAGCGGCGCTGGTATGAGTACAGCGTGGTGGTAAGACCCTGTATCCTGCTGTCAAGAAGGTCGTATGCTGCTTCCCTAGCATCCGGGTCCTGGATCTCCTCCGGCATCGGATTTGGTGACGGAAGGCTGTTGAACAGCCGAAGAAGGGATGGCTCTGGCCCCGCGCCATCTTGTGAGTCGTTGGACGATTCTGAAGATCCGAATCCGGACGGGCTCGACGACCGAGTGGTGGGAATCTCGCCTTTCCAGCTGGCTTGGGAAAAGTCGAGCTGTCCAAGCAGATTCAGCCTCGCCTTTCGAAGAGAAGTATCCGACCGAGGTATCCTCCGATTGTCGACATCGTCCGGTAGAAGGTAAACACGGACGATTCCTTGCTCGGGGTTATTGCAGCTGATGCTAAAACTCATGCGGATCCAGCCCTTGCGCAGAAGGCGTGCATACCGTGCAAGACTTCCAGACGAAGAGAGGAGGTAATTCTGGAGTTCGGGGGCAAGAAACGGAAGCTCGGTCGAGCCATTGTGATTGGATGACTTGAGTCCATTGGGGCCATCGGTGTCGTCCAAAGGCGGGAATGGTCCAAGGTGGCGCCATTGCGTTGTTTCGGTCCCAACCGGCGACCAGATGGATGTCGGAACTTTGGTTTGCGGCTTGTCGACGACCAGGCACCCGGCCGCAACATGGCGGAGAAGGTCCCCCGAAAACATGATTTCCGGTCATGAGTCAGCAAGATTATTGGAGCATCGTTAGTCCGAAGTCATGTCGCGAACCGGTCTCGCCGAGTCTTGTCTGGAGTTGTGAAATGAAACGAAACGAAGCAACTGTCGTTTGATAGGGCTGAGGAGGGACGGGCTTGGCACTGGCAGGTGGGGCCGTAGTCAGTGGGGCCGCGCGCTGATCCTGTGCCGGACAAGGATTAAACTCCACACTGGGCCGTTCAAGGGCCCGGTCGTTGTCAGGAATTACCAGCGAATTCGATGCGTTGACAACTGCAGGATATAGATGATCAATTCACCTATCACACAACGTGCGGTTACTAGGTAGACTTCACTAGCGATCCGGCTGTGTGTTCAACGCTGCTGTATTATGTCCAGTATGAGCCAGTATACTTACATATGTAGCGTGGATGTGGTTAAAAATGAGTCCTGCCTAGCACTGCAGGGAGCTCCGGTTGGGATCAGCTACCATCAACGGGGTGGCACATCTTTATCGTAGTCAAAACGACGGAAAGACCTACGCAACTGACGAAAACATCATAGCGCGCGGAACAAGATTATTATCTAATACCGCTGACAGGGTAGATGAAATCCAACTCCATGTGTATAAGTTGGAGGCTGGGTTTCAGAATTGGCAAAAGGAAGCCTAAAGTGTCGTTGATGTGGGATTTTCACTATCCGTGCACTCAGTGCTCGCACAAAATCTTGGCGGTCCGTTTGAGTCCTTCCCTCCCAAAGTTTTTCCGAGTCCGCAATCATCATGTAGCTCCCACCCAAACAACTCTCGCCTCATCCTCAAATCTTTGCATCTCAAGGAGCGATTGGCACAACCGAAGCTATATCTCATCTCACCTTGCGTTCAGCCTTGATATACATATACAAACCCCGATTGTCGACCCGAATGTCTTTTGAAGCCCCGACGCTAAAACCAATGCCTGCGCACAATATCACAGATCCGCTTCTCGTACCTGTCTCAATTCAGCCTTTGCGTCCTCAATTCTGGCCTCTGCAGTCTGCACAGCTGCGGGCGGGCGCATCTCGGCAACACACGAATTGATGGAACACAGAGGTCGGCAGCACGCGAGCCGGAACACAAGCTCTGAGGGGCAACGAAGTTTCGATCAACGAATCGAGTACCGCGCGACTACCAACCAACGCGCTCGCTGAGGGGTGGACGTGCAAGCCGCCCTTGCCCCATGTCATTTCGCACGGGCCGATCCACGCAACATGGGACGGCCGTGGTTCCAAGATGGCGGCCCTCCGTACATGCCAAGACCGCCCGAGGGCCCGGACCGATGCGGGGGTCCGTGGCCTTTCCCGATCCAGACAGGAGTGCTTGTCTCACTACCTACTGATCGACTTGGGTCTTCAGCACGCGGTCAGTGCCCTTGGCTTGACTATGCGGCCTCACCAGAAGGCGTCAAGGTGGGTTGCTTCATTGAACCCAACCCTCGACAGCCGCCGGGACCCAAGGCCCTGCGCATTGAGGGCATTGATGGCAAGAGCGTGGCTCCAGCCGGGTCTCCAGGGCCCCAGCTTGCGTCCAGCCGACTCTAATTCCAGTTCCTGACGCCCAGCTTTCTGTTTATCGCATCCCCTCCCCCCGCCTTGCGGATATTGAAAACATGCTGGCGGTCTGATTGGGCGACCGCCCCGAGGTGCGGTTGACTCGCGGAGAGAACCGACCTCGAGTCACGCCAAGGGCAGAGGACCACTGCAGAGCCCGGTCACCACAACCTCTTTCCTGCAGCTACCCGCTGACAGCTTGCTAGGGACCATGTCACCAAGTTATGGGGTGGCGTGTCTGGAGCGCTGCTGTTGGCCCTGGGGTCGGGGAGGTTTCTCTCCATGCCCGTTGCACCAGAGAGGGCAGCCAACCCCGGTGCCCCATGCTCACACACATCGCAGCGCTTCCGTGGCGGGACAATTCCTGGTCTCCCCTGGTGGGGTGGGATCACCAGAATTGCGCAACTCTCTTGCTGGCTGCAGAACGATGATTGGTTCCCCTCCGCAAAACACCAGCCTCTCCCTTTCCGTCTGCTCCGATATGAGTGTCGATATTCTGCCATGCACTCCATGATCGAGACCCAGCGTCGGGGGGGAAACAGGACACCTCCGTTCCTCGCCGCAATACTCGTGAGCGGATGTGGCACCTCACCCACATGACTGACACGCCAGGACGACTTGATCCAACCAAGAGAGACTGCCTGTTCTGGTCGGATCCGCGCTGAGTGGATCATGGTTTGTCATGAACGATCGGCTATGCACCACACTCGGAGGCTGTATCTGCAACATAGAATAAAACATGGTAATAGGTATTATTGTTCATACGCCGAGATGTCCTCGGGCGCGCTGGTCATATACAAAGGAAACCGTGCCCCCTAGGCATAGCAACTCCAGTAACTGTACATAAACGACAAAGAGAAACATGTCCTTCCACGCTGTACCTATGTAGTAGGTATTTGCCCCTCATAGACTCAGTCGATCGATGTACACGCATGCATACACACAGTAAACACCCCATCCCATCCCACCCCAACTCAGCGCCTGACCGTGGTCGACGCCGTCTCCCGCCCCGTGCAAACGGGCGGTCCATCGGTAGAGACTGTGTGGCTGAGACCCTTGGGGTCGGTCGTAGCTGAAATGTTGAAACGGCCGCGGCTGTTGGCCAGCACCGAGAAACGCCGTCCGATCCGATGCGGCGTAAAATACTGAGACGAAATAGCGACCAGGGGAAATGCGCTCAAGGTAAAAGAAACATAACACATATATAAAACAGCCAAGCCGTTGCTCGTATCCGCATCATTCATTCGTCGCAGGGAGCCATACTTCGGCCCCTTCCCAGTCTCAACCGTAAGGAATAGAGAAGGCCCATCTCAGCGAGTGTTTCGTGAAACAACTGTCGATCGGGGGGGGCCGTAGGGGGGAAGCGGGGGAGGAGGTGTAGAATCCCCCGCCGCGTTTTGCCGAATCCGTCTTGTTTCAAGACTTCGGTCCAGTCTGGTTCCGTTGCGTTTGTCCCGTCGTTCGGCCATGGCGGCTGGAACAAGAGATAAATAAAGAGAAAATAAAGGCGCGCGCTTGCCCGTACAGTCAGTCGGCGAACGACCCACGGCATGAGCACGAGGCGCACGTCTCGGGACGGCTCTCATCCGCCGTAGCAGAGATGGCACTGCCCGGGCAGCATGATGTAGCGCTCATGAGGGCTCTGGGGGCAGGAGCGCGAGCGGCAGCCGTCGACCGAGGTGCGGAAGA
The DNA here is from genome assembly GCA_033297235.1 of Trichocladium antarcticum. NCBI lineage: Eukaryota > Fungi > Ascomycota > Sordariomycetes > Sordariales > Chaetomiaceae > Trichocladium > Trichocladium antarcticum. Next base: position 375,392 of record MU853422.1, read on the forward strand.
AGTGGGCGCCCGGGTCGATGCACGAGGTGTAGATGTAGTAGTTTTTGGCGAAGTCGCACATGGTGATGGTCCAGTGCAGACAGGATGGGAGAGTGTGAGGAGAGCCCGAAGGTGGTTTGGTTGGTATTAGCTCTGGGGATCTGGTGAGGGGCTGGGTGGGAGGAAGGGGAACCTACAGGTAGATAGATATACTCGGCATGAAACAAGACGTTGGAAAGAGCGGGACGGTTGACAAGGGAGATGGGAGTATGAGGCCACCCAAGAATGATAGGTTGAAGCAAAAGCAAGGTGAAGTGTGAATCAAAGCCGGCTATATGGGCCGATGGGCCCCCAATGCGGCAGTAGGATAGACCATACGAACAAGGTCGGAACTGTTTGTTGCAGCAGCCGTACCGAAAGCAATAAAACAGGGCGCTAGGGTAATATCAGATCTGTCAGCGGGCCCAAGCCCTCCTAGATGCCAATGCCGGCCAGGCCAGGCTGGGGGATGGTTGTGGTTGTGGGCCGCTGACAATGGCTGTGGGCAATGAGGTTGTCGTGGCCGGATGGGGGGGGGGGCCGGGGCTTGAAGCAGCTCCATCAGCGATCGTCATCTTTGGGAAGGTGGACGAGAGCAGCGCGTATGCTGGTATTGGTTGTGTAAATGAGAAATACAAAATGTGTCCAAGAAGTGGAAGCCAAAGCATAGAGTGGAGGCCTGGTCATAAGCTGTCTGAGGGGTATATGCGGCCATCATGGGGTGCCACCCGGTACATCCATCTTGTCGACCCCCGCGAAGGAGCAAGACGTCCCTGGTCGGACAGGGCACCCGCACCGGCCTTGTCCCCGGATGGCCAGATAGATGGGCCACTTGTGGGGCGCATGGGGAAAGGCGTTAAAGCACCGCACTTAACTTATCTGTCCCCGTGGACGCGTATTCCAGGACGGCGACGAGTGCGCTTTGAGAGTTGCAGATGCGCGTCGGTGGCGCGCGTGTTGAAAAGACGCACCTTGACGGCCCGGATGTTCTGCCACACCCATCTCGACTTTCGCGCAGCAACGCGTGCATGCTGCGCGGTAAATCTGCGTCTCACCTCATCGGTATGAACACCCCCCACCTGGACCTGCGGAAGGGAACTGCGCTTGGAGCAAAGGGTATTAAACGGTGGGTGGTGCAGCAGACCAGGGCTGTGGACCCCACTCAACTCTCTGGGGTATGCAGGCGCCCCCGCTGCACCTGCTGAGAGTATGGGGTGGGATGGGCCGCGATCGACAAATGATGGTCGGCATCAAAACAACGTGCGCAGCAGGCACCCTGTCTGCGCACTGACGCCGAGAGGGCAACTGGCAAGAGGCGCCTACTTGATGCCAATGCGTGCACTGTAAAAAGGCGGCGGCCTTGGCCTTTTGGTTTCCTGAATTACCGGATACTCTAATACCTCATGGTTAGCATTGAAAGGTCAGACCGACAGCTGTTGCCAGACGGCGTTGCACGAATACGCAGACCCTGTATCCGCAAATGCTGTCGCACCACTAATTACCCGTCTCCCCCGTTAACCCACCCCCAACAACCCCGAGCAGTCGCGTGATGGGGGGAGCTGCTGTGGAACGTGACAGGAGCCTCTGCTGATGATGGCAGGCCCAAGCGCAAGCTGCAAGCCGCCCGACCGCGATGTATCAATGCAGCCACTCGAACTCAATACAGGGCCGAGCGCTACCACCAAGGGCGGGGGTCCGGACTGCCTAAAGGGTGATGCGATCGGCCGATCTTCGAAGTTCGCGCCAACCTCGAAACCCGGTGCGGAGATACTCCCAATTGTCCGTCTTGGTGCTCTCGATTGCTGATGTTATTTATTCGTACTCCGATATGCCTTACGGCGCGCCGGTCCTGCTACTGGTTTATATACAAAGGAAACCGTACCCCCTGAACAGAGGGCCGGGTGAAAACCCCTGCCTACGCTTCTGCTTTAGCGCTTTGAATCTATTATGCTACGTGTTAAAGGTAGCCCCTATCTCCCTTAGCGGCTCGATTCGGCACTTCCTGCACCCTCTCCGCTGCTCTTGGCCGCTTTCGCGGCTATTGTAGCTTCTAGTTACAGCCTACGAGCTACGCTATACTCCGTTAGGCGCCCTGAATCTATTAACTAGCTAATAACTACCTTTACTAAGCTCTTATATAGCTATATAGCTTGTTGTAAGACAAGCTACAGATCCCGTTGTAACTATATTTGTAACTCCTCCTAGGTTCTATACTTCGGTAGATCTTTATACTATATTACTAGGTGTTCGATCGTTTCTTTACCCTCGCTATACTTATAGTATAGTATAGTAATCTCTAGGACGTTCACCCTATTTAGATACTCCCGGAGGCCGATGTCCCCGCTATACGCCTAGGCGAGCAGGGAGCTCTAAGCCTTGCTTAGACCCTCGTGTCTCTTAAGGGCAAGGTCTATAAATAGTTATATCGGGGGGTCCTTGTCTGCCAAGTAGCGTATAGGTCTTCTTACTCTCGTTACAAGCGCGGCGCGCCTCTTCCGGGCTACTATCTCGCGCTCCTACTAGGCGAGTTCTACTACTCTATCTATATTAAGGGTCTTGTTCTTCAGCTTCCCTATCTTCTATTTTTGCTTAGCCTACTTATTTACTATAGCTACTACTCTCTTAACCGCTATTAGCCCCTATAGGCCTAGCCTAGGCTTCCTCCTTTACGTCCTCCCGCTCCTCTTCTAGAACCTCCTAAATAGCTTAGTATATACCTTCTAGATTAAGCTCGCTACTATAACTAGGGGGTACCCTAGTCCCTCCCCTAACTAGAGGAGTGGTTTGTATATCCTAGCTTCGAAGTCAGCTAGCTGCTTGTTTAGGTAATATCACGGGTGGTAAATGCCCAATGTTAGGGTACGTATATATTCGATGTGGTTGTACAAGGAACTTAAGATAGTGGATGTAGCCCGCCAGGGATATGCCCTATAGCGGGCTCCATATACGCTGCAGGCTCTGCAGGCCCTACATCGCATAACCGCTCTATAATGGCTATACGGCCATATGTTACGGCTAGACCCGTGATACTACCCTCCCTTAAAACAAGCCTCCTTTAAATCAAGCCTACGGTTCGAACGCTCGAATCGTGGCTTCAGTTCCTTCTCGGCACCTACGCTAGGGGCCCTGGCTTGTTCGGATTAGCATTGTAGAACTTCTAAATAGTATTATTGTAGCTACGTAGATCCGTTGCTAGCTACTAAGTCGGCTAGGCGTAGCCCTTCTACTTAACTAGGTATTGCTACCTCCCGTTCTCTACCTTCCTAAAGTCTCGAATCTCTTCAAACCTCTATTTAACTACTTCGATACCGTTATCTTAGCGCCTTACCTCCCTGCTACGGTTCGCTTATATATCTCTCTACGCGTTAGCTTACCCTAGGATTCCTTGCTCGCCCCGCTATAGCCGAACCAGTAATACGTAGAACGTATCGAATATCTTTATATTCGCTAGAAGGCGTAGCGTTACTACGTATAACGCCGCTTTAGTAACTTCGAATAGTCCCTCCTAGCGTAGTTCGAGCTTCTTCGTTAGGCGCCCTATCTTATAATGCTGTATATTAAGCATTACCTTGTTACCGATTCTATAGACCGGGGCGTCGCTACGTTTAGCGTTCGCATTAATCTTATAACGGTCCTACGCTTGCCTTGCTAGTGCCTTCGCTATATCTAGCACTGCTTTAAAGCGTATAGATATCTCTATTGCCTAGAAAAACTCCCTCTTCTAAGCTTCCGAGAGTTCTAGTAGGTATAGTCTGCTTAGTTCTACGCCTATACGTAGGTAGAAACCGTAGTTCGTAAAGAAGGGTGATACTCCTGTTGTCTCTAACGATATGTTGTTTCTTATAAACTCTATAAGCGGTACCTAATCCGCCTAGTTATCCTATACCTAGTTAACGAAAAGGCGTAAATACTACTTTAACTCTACGTTAATCCGTTTAGTCTAGCCGTTCGTTTGTAGGTAGAACGCCGATAATAGTTTTAGAGTTACTGCTAATCTTAACGATAGCGTTCTCTAGAACGTTGAAACGAACTATATGCCTCTATCTAATATAATCGTCTCGGGCAGGCCGTATAGGCTATAGACCTATTCTACAAAGCGGTCCGTTAACTTATTTACTTCTAAGGTCTCTGTTAGGATAAAGTAGCGTATTTTCGTTAGTTAGTCTACTACTACTACGATATAGTTGAAGGTTCGGTTTCTCCTTGTATATAGCGGTAGTAGTGTAATATAATCTACCGATATATCCTACTATGGCGAGAGTAGTACTAGTAGCGGCTTTAGAAAGCCTATTAGTAGCGCCTTTGGCGTTTTCGTCTTGTTATATAGCAAGTAGGCGTTGTAGTAATCGCGAATAGTACTAGTTATCCCGGTCTACTAGTATTTCCGATTTATTAGGTCGATAGTCTTGGTTTTTCCTAGGTAGCCCCTAGGTCCCGATACGTAGGTTCGGTAAATTAGTTATAGTTGTATCTTGTCGTTGTTTAGGTTAATAAGTATTCTCCTATAGTAATATACCTTGCCTACGATAGTATAGTACTCCGCGTATAGCACTTTGAGCCTCGTTTTGATGTCCTTTGGCTAAGCTCTGGTCCTAGGGTCTGCTAGCGCCCTAAGCGTTACCTTTAGTAGATCTAAGCTCGTGTACATTTCGTTTAGTAGATTGTTAATATATCTTGATAGGTCTAACTAGTTAACTATAATCGCTTCGTTATATAGTCTTAGTAGTTTAAATGTCTCTAGATCGAACCGGTTAGGGTCGATTAGTAGCTTCTTATAGTTCTAGAGTTAGTTATCCTCTACGCCCTATAGTATATGTTCTAGCTTGCGGCTTAGTGTATCTAGTATTGCGTTTGCTAATCCTAGCTAGTAGATAATATAGAAGTTAAATCGTAATAGGAATTCGGACTACTATATATACCTTAGGGATAGTTGCTTCGTTGTTACGAAGGTCTGAAGGTTCTTGTAGTCTGTAATAATGTTAAACCGGCCGTTTGCTCCCTTTAGTTCTAGTTGCTATTCCTCTAGTGCTTTAATTACCGCTAATAGCTCCTTATTATAGATATTGTAATTGTATTCCTATACTAAGTGCTTCGCGCTAAAGTAGGCTACTAGGTACTAGTTACTATTGTTATCTTATTATAGTAGCGTTCCGCCTACTAACTAGTCTAAAGCGTTAGTTTCGATAACTACGGGCTTATCCTAGTTATAGATCCTTAGCGCTAGTGCTGTCGAAAAGTATGTTTTTAGTTATTTAAAAGTAGATTAGTATAGTCTGCTCTATTCCTAGCTTATTGTTTTCTTTGTAAGGTTATAAAGTAGCCGTGCTACTTCTAAGAAGTCCTTAATAAATCGTTAGTAGAAGTTCGCGAAGCCTAAGAACCGTTGTAGCTACCGCCTTGTTATTAGCGGTTCCTAGAATGCAATAGCTACTACCTTCTCTTTGTCTATATTAATGCCGCCTAGCGTAATAATTAGGCCTAGGTATTTCGTTCTTATAGTATAGAACTTGCACTTGTTAATATCGACCTAGAGCCCTACCTAGTATAGTCTCTTTAGTACCTCCTTTACTTGCTTGACGTAGTCTACTATATTCGTAGAGTAGATTAGTATATTATCTAGGTACGCTATAGTATATACGTCTAGTATATTGTATAGCGTGTTATTAATATAGTGCTAAAACGTAGCGGGCGCTCCCTATAGCCTGAACGGTGTAACTAGCGATTTGTAGAGGCTGAATTATATTACAAACGCTATTAACTATTCGTAGCCTTCCGCTACTCGGACTCTATTAAACGCCGCGATAATATCTAGCTTTGTAAAGATCTACGCTCTATAGATAGAATCGAGTATCTCTTTGATTAGTGGTATTAGATATCGACTCTTTATCGAAACGTTGTTTAGACCTTAGAAGTTAGTGCAAATCTATACTCTACCTTCTAGCTTCTAGGCGAGTAGTAGAGGCGCTCCTATGCTTAATTTTAATAGTTAGATAAAGCCTTTCGTTAGGTAGTTATCTAGCTAGCGCTTAACTATATATAGTTCTATTAGTAAGAATAGTCTGTTCCTTAAGAATAGTAGCTTACTTCTTAGTATTAGCTTGATTTTATAGTTGTATAATCTATACGGTAGTAGCGTATCCGCCTTCTAGGGAAGAAAGGTCTTAAATATATCGCGATACTTTACTAGTAGGCGTTTTAAAATATCTACTACTATTAGCTAGGGTTTGTTGCTCTTTTTAAAGAATTTCTAAGCGTCCTCCTCTATAATCCTGTAAATCGTCTCCGCGTTGCTTTAAAGGGTATTTACGAACTCGTAGTACCGTTCTAGGAGTACCGAAGTATAGTCCTCTAGCGAGCCTTCGTAGTTTAATATCTGCTTGTAAAAGTTATCTAGTAGGGCGTAGAGCGTAGCCCTCTCTTTATCCTTCTTCTTATTTAGTATTGCTTATTCTAGTTAGTTAACCGTTATACGTATTACCGTTACGCCCTTCTAGCGGTAGAAAAGTATAAAGTTTGGCGCGTTTAGTATTTTAATGTCGTTTTTATTAATCGCCTTGTTACGCGGTAGTAGCTTCGGGAGTCGTTTCGGTAGTAGCGGCGCCTATAGGTACCTACGCCTGTTCACCTTCTTCGCTAGTTATAGCCTCCTTATAAGCTTATTCGGAATAACTACCGCTCTTGATCCTAGCGGGGATAAGGTCTACCGCGGTCCGTTCTTAAGCGCTCTCTAATAGCGTTATAATAGGGATAACTTCCTCTTCCTCTTCTTCTATAGGTTCTCTAGACCCTAGTTATACTTCCTATTATCTAGTTCTCCCTTATCTAGGACTTTCTCGACCAATGCTTAGTATTTTACTATGTTTTTTATAGTTGTAGGTTCCGCGGTTGTAGGTTCTATAGTTATAGGCTTCGCTTACGGTACCGTTAGCTCGGTTATATATTCTAGTAAGTAACGTTGCTCTTAGTAACGCTTCCTAAACGTAAGCTTTAGGTCCGCCTAGTTAATTATTAGGTTGTGTCTTCTTAGCTATAGGAGGCCTAGAATAATCGGATTGTCTTTCGCTAGTATAGTAATAAAGAACCGAAGCTTCTCCCTATACTAGCTAATCCTTAGTTCTAGTACTATACTCCATTCGATCTATAACTTTAGTATACTATTAGCTAAGTAAAGTAGCTTCCTCGTTTCTAGTCTACTTAGCAGTATATCATTACATACTACAAAACTAAAGTCTATAAAGGCGAGACCTATATAGCCTAAATCTACAAGCGCTATATACGCTATCTTACGCTTGCTTATTATAATATAAGGATAATAGGATTGAATTAGCTGTCTAACCAATAGCGCTAATAACTAAATCGCTACTACCTCCTCTATAATAGCCTCTATACCCCTATACGCGTCTTCGTATAAAGGCTAGGCATTTCCCTAGTACTGTTATTACTATTCTAGGTCTTCTATACTCTGTTCGGGTTCGTAGTACTTAGTATCGTTGTAACCGACTTCTCCTAGAACGTAGCCTTAGTCTATAAATCGTACGCGGTACGCGCTATAGCTGCCCCTGCTGTTATTGCCGAAGTTCTAGTTGTTATTGTTCTATTAATATAGGTATCCGCCGCCGCCGCAGCCTCCGCCGCCTCTAAATCCGCCGTTGTTGTTGTTCTAGTTCGGGCTACTGTTATTGTTCTAGTTTGTACCGCTATTGTTATTCTAGTTCGGGCCGCTATTGTTGCCGAATCTACTATTGTTGCTAAATCCGCCGTTATTGCCGAATCCGCCGTTATTGCTGAATCCGCTGTAGTTGCTATAGCTGCCCCGCTACCCTTTACCTCTAGCGCCTAGGTTGTTCTAGGCTTGCTTACCTTTCTCTGTACATTTCGCTACGATGTAGCCCCTTATACTATAGAGGAAATAGAGACCTGTAGCTATATACTACTCCCTCTCTAAGTTAGAGAGTTATAAGATAGTTGCCTTATCTTCGGTAGTAGTTACCTAGTTAACGTCTATAGTATTTAGGTCCTTACCTTCCTTTTTAGTATTGTAGCTATTATAGTAGTTTGGCTCGTTAGCCTTTTTTAAGTGTTCCTCTATTTTAAGGTTGTTAGCCTAGGCCTAGGCTATAGTAACCTATCCCTAGAAGTTATCCCGGGCTAGGAGGTTCGTCTATAGTAGGATCAGGTCCTACATTAGCTTCGAAAGCTTCTCCCTTAGCGCGCGTACGTAGGTAGCATCGTCTTAGTTACTTAGGTTATAGAGGTTCGAGAACTCTGTAATAAAGTCTATAAACTTCGTGTACTTGTCCTTCTACACTATCTTACGTAGCTTGTTCTCTACGTTAGCTACTAGATCTATCGTTATATACTTCTTAGAAAAGAACTTAATGAACTTACTAGTAGTTATCTATACCTAGGCTTGCTTATCACCTAGATTCGCGACAATAGTATCGATATAGTTGCTAATTCCTATAGCTATAATTCCCTCTAGTAGCGAAGCTATATAGAGGATCTTCGCTTTCTTAGTTACATATTCTAGCGGCCTTATAGCCTATCGCGCTATAATTAGCGTCTTCTACATTCTAAATTGTATAGTTCGCTTCGCTAAGTCCCGCTTAGAGCCCGAAAACGCGGATACGTACGGTATACTACCCTCTTTAGCACCGCCGCCGCTACCGCCTAGCTTCCTAGACTCAATTAGCCTTGTTAAAACGTTATTCTTTGCTTATAGTACTACGGCCTTTTCGTTCGCCTCGTTCGCCCTAACTATCTATCTCTAGATTTCCTCGGTCGCGCCCCTAAGGATATATTTAGCTAGGTTCGCTATTATCCTCTCTATTGTATTGTCCTTTCTAGCTCTTTTAAGCGCTTTAAGTAGGAGGTCGTTACCTATAAACGGCCTATAGTATCCTTCGAAATAACCCTTTAGCTTCGGGTATATCTCTTCCTTTAGGGCCGTGGCGGCCTCGCTACGTATATCCTTAATAGGAATAGGTACTTAGGCCGCGGAGCTTACGTCGACGTCTATAGTGCTCGTTCTTCTTTATTTAGGGGTTCGGTTTCTTAAGTTCGGGGGTTTGGTTTCTTAGGTTTAGGGGTTCGGTTTCTTAGGTTCTAGTTCTTAGGACTATCTTGTTGTTTTAGGACCGACTATCTTGTTGGTTTCTTAGGTTTAGGGCGGTCGAATTGTGATTTCGGTTAGTTCGTGTAACGTAAATTCGTCGTAATTAATCGACGAAGGTCTATATATACGAACAGAAGGTACAACCAACTATCACAGGTGGTAAATGCCTAATGTTAGGGTACGTATATATTCGATATAGTTGTACAAGGAACTTAAGATAGTGGATGTAGCCCGCTAGGGATATGCCCTACGGCGGGCTCCATATACGCTACAGGCTCTGCAGGCCCCATATCGCACAACCGCTCCACAATGGCTATACGGCCATATGTCACGGCTAGACCCGTGACAGGTAAAGGTCTACTAGTAGGACCTAGGCCTCCGTCTCTAGGTACCTAATTAGCGTAGTTCTATAGCCTCCTGCTACTACGCGGAGGCCCCTACTCTAGTCCTTCGCTAGCTTCTTAGCTATCCCCTTTAGCTCGCTCCCCTTGCTAACTATAGTTAGGACGTAGTAGCTCGCTGCTCCATATACTACTATACTCCTTATACACTTTGTGTACACCTCCTGGGCCTTCGCGAGGCTTAGGCCCTACGTCTTCGCTACGATCCTCGTTAGCGCGAACTCCTAGGTAGCGAGCTTCTTCTTAACCGCGCCGCGGTGCGCTTGCTATAAGAGCTTCTAGTCTAGCTAGACCCTAAGGAACCTAGCGGACTTGACTGGTTTGATATCTATATGCCTACCTGTCACGGGTCTAGCCGTGACATATGGCCGTATGGCCATTGCGGGCTGTATGGCCATTGTGGAGCGGTTGTGCGATGTGGGGCCTGCAGAGCCTGCAGCGCGTATATAGAGCCCGCCGCAGGGCATATCCCCGGCGGGCTATACCTACTATCTTAAGTTCCTTGTATAACTATATCGAATATATACGTACCCTAATATTAGGCATTTACTACCTGTAATAGTTGGTTGTACCTTCTGTTTATATACGTAGACCTTTGTTGATTAATTATAACGAATTTACGTTGCGCGAACTAACCGAAATTACAATTCGACCGCCCCGAACCTAAGAAACCAACAAGATAGTTAGTCCCGAAACGATAAGACAGTCCGATACCTAAGCCTAAGAACCTAAACCTAAGAAACCGAACCCCTAAACCTAAGAAACCAAACCCCTAAACCTAAGAACCTAAACCTAAGAAACCTAAACAAAGAAGATAACAAGTACTATAGACGTTAACGCAAGCTCCGTAGCCTAAGTGCCTATTCCTATTAAGGATATATATAGCGAGGCTACCGCGGCCCTAAAGGAAGAGATATACCCGAAACTAAAAGGTTATTTCGAAGGATACTACAGGCTGTTTATAGGTAACGACCTCCTACTTAAAGCGCTTAAAAGAGCTAGAAAGGACAATACAATAGAGAGGATAATAGTAAACCTTGCCGAATATATCCTTAGGGGCGTAACTAAGGAAATCTAGAGATAGATAGTTAGGGCAAATAAAGTAAACGAGAAGGCTGTAGTACTATAAGCAGAGAATAACGTTTTAATAAGGCTAATCGAGTCCGGGAAGCTAGGTAGCGGCGGCGGCGCTAGGGAGGGCAGTATACTATATGCCTCTACGTTCTTAGGCTCTAAGCGGGACTTAGCGAAGCGAACTATATAATTTAGAATGTAGAAGACGCTAATTATAGCGCGATAGGCTGTACGGCCGCTAGAATATACGACCGAGAAAGCGAAGATCCTTTATATAGCTTCGTTACTAGAGGGAATTGTAGCTATAGGAATTAGTAACTATATCGATACTATTGTCGCAAATCTAGGCGATAAGCAAGCCTAGGTATAGATAACTACTAACGAGTTTATTAAGTTCCTTTCTAAGAAGTATATAACAATAGATCTAGTAGCTAACGTAGAGAATAAGCTATATAAGATAGCGTAGAAGGACAAGTACGTAAAGTTTATAGACTTTATTATAGAGTTCTTAAACCTCTACGACCTAAGTAACTAGGATAACGCTACCTACGTACGCGCGCTAAGAGAGAAGCTTTCGAAGCCAATACAGGACCTAATCCTACTATAGACGAACCTCCTAGCCTAGGATAACTTCTAGAGATAGGTTACCGTAGCCTAAGCCTAGGCTAATAACCTCGAAATAGAGGAATACTTAAAGAGGGCTAACGAGCTAAACTACTATAATAGCTATAATACTAAGAAGGAAGGTAAGGACCTAAACGCTATAGACGTTAACTAGGTAACTACTACTAAGGACAAGGCAACTATCTTATAACTCTCTAACTTAAAGAGGGAGTAGTATATAGCTATAGGTCTCTATTTCCTCTATAGTACAAGGGGCTATATTGTAGCGAAATATATAGAGAAAGGCAAGTAAGCGTAAAATAACCTAGGCGCTAGAGGTAGAGAGTAGCGGGGCGGCCGTAGCAACTACGGCGGATTCGGCAATAATAGTAGCGGCCTGAACTAGAACAATAATAGCGGCCTGAACTAGAACAACTATAACGGCGGATTTAACAATAACAACGGCGGATTTAATAGTAACAACGGCGGATTCGGCAATAACGGAGGATTCGGAGGCGGCGGAGGCTACGGCGGCGGCGGATACCTATATCGACAGAACAGCAATAACTAGAACTTTAGTAATAATAGCGGAGGCTACAGCGCGTACTACGTACGATTTATAGACTAAGGCTACGTTCTAGGAGAAGTCGATTACAACGATGCTGAGCGCTACGAACCTAAATAGAGCATAGAAGACCTAGAACAGTAACAATAGTACTAGGGAAATGCCTAGCCTCTATACGAAGACGCGTATAGGGGTATAGAGGCTATTATAAAGGAGGTAGTAGCGATTTAGTTATTAGCGCTGTTAGTTAAATAGCTAATTTAATCCTATTATCCTCTTATATTATAATAAACAAGCGTAAGATAGTATATATAGCGCTTGTAGATTTAGGCTATATAGGTCTCGCCTTTATAGACTTTAGTTTCGCGGTACGTAACGATATACCGCTAAGCAGACTAGAAACAAGGAAGCTACTCTACTTAGCTAATAGTATACTAAAGTTATAGATCGAATAGAGTATAGTACTAGAACTAAAGATCGGCTAGTATAGGGAGAAGCTTCGGTTCTTTATTACTATACTAGCGAAAGATAATCCGATTATTCTAGGCCTCCTATAGCTAAGAAGATATAACCTAACAATTAACTAGGTAGACCTAAAGCTTACGTTTAGGGAGCGTTACTAAGAGTAACGTTACTTACTAGAATATATAACCAAGCTAACAGCACCATAAGCAAAGCCTATAACTATAGAACCTACAACCGCGGAACCTATAACTATAAAAAACACAACAAAATACTAAGCATCAGTCAAGGAAATCCCAGATAAAGGAGAACTAGAGAATAGAGAGTATAACTAGGGTCTAGAGAACCTATAGAAGAAGAGGAAGAGGAGGTTATCCCTATTATAACGCTATTAGAGAGCGCTCGAGAACAGACCGTAGTAGACCTTATCCCCGTTAGGATCAAGAGCAGTAGTTATTCCGAATAAGCTTACAAGGAGGCTATAACTAGCGAAGAAGGTGAATAGGCGTAGGTACCTATAGGCGCCGCTACTACTAAAACGACTCCCGAAGCTACTACTATATAATAAGGCGATTAATAAAAACAATATTAAGATACTAAACGCGCTAAACTTTATACTTTTCTGCCGCTAGAAGGGCGTAACGGTAATACGCGTAACGGTCGACTAACTAGAATAAGCAATACTAAACGAGAAGAAGGATAAGGAGAGGGCTACGCTCTATACCCTACTAGATAACTTTTACAAGCGGATGTTAAACTATAAAGGCTTACTAGAGGACTATACTTTAGTACTCCTAGAACGGTACTATAAGTTTATAAACGCCCTCTAGAGTAACGTAGAGACGATTTATAGGATTATAGAGAAGGACGCTTAGAAATTCTTCGAGAAGAGTAATAAACCCTAGCTAACGGTAGCGGATATCTTAAAACGCCTACTAGCGGAGTATCGCAATACGTTCGAGACTTTTCTTCCCTAGGAGGCGGATACGCTACTACTATATAGATTATATAACTATAAAATCGAGCTAATACTAGGAAGTAAGCTACTATTCTTAAAGAATAGACTATTCTTACTAATAGAACTATATATAGTTAAGCGCTAGCTAGATAACTACCTAACAAAAGGCTTTATCTAACTATTAAAATTAAATATAGGAGCGCCTTTACTACTTGCCTAGAAGCTAGGGGGTAGAGTACGGATTTGCACTAACTTCTAAAGTCTAAATAACGTTTCGATAAAGAGTCGATATCTAATACTACTAATTAAAGAAATACTCGATTCTATCTATAGAGCGCGGATCTTTACGAAGCTAGATGTTATCGTAGCGTTTAACAGAGTCTAAGTAGCAGAAGGCTACGAATGGTTAATAGCGTTTATAATACGATTCGGCCTCTACAAATCGCTAGTTACGCCGTTCGGGCTATAGGGAGCGCCCGCTACGTTTTAGCACTATATTAATAACACGCTATATAATATGCTAGACGTATACGCTATAGCGTACCTAGATAATATACTAATCTACTCTACGAATATAGCAGACTACGTTAAGCAAGTAAAGGAGGTACTAAAGAGACTATACTAGGTAGGGCTCTAGGTCGATATTAACAAGTGCGAATTCTATATTATAAGAACGAAATACCTAGGCCTGATTATTACGCCGGGTAGCATCGATATAGATAAAGAGAAGGTAGTAGCTATTGTATCCTAGGAACCGCTAATAACGAGGTAGTAGCTATAACGGTTCTTAGGCTTCGTGAACTTCTACCAACGATTTATTAAGAACTTCTTAGGAGTAGTATAGCTACTTTACAACCTTATAAAGAAGATAATAAGCTAGGAATAGAGCAGACTATACTATCTAGCTTTCGAATAACTAAAAACGTACTTCTTGACAGCACTAGCGCTAAGGATCTACGACTAGGATAAGCCTATAGTCGTCGAAACTAACGCTTTAGACTAGTTAGTAGGCGGAACGCTACTATAGTAAGACAATAACGGCGACTAGTACCTAGTAGCCTACTTTAGCGTAAAGCACTTAGTATAGGAATGCAATTATAATATCTATAACAAGGAGCTATTAGCGGTAATCAAGGTACTAGAGGAATGGCGACTAGAACTAGAGGGAGTAAACGGCTAGTTTAATATTATTATAGACTATAAGAACCTTCAGACCTTCGTAATAACGAAGTAACTGTCCCTAAGGTATATACGATAGTCCGAATTCCTATTACGATTTAACTTCTATATTATCTACTAGCTAGGATTAGCAAACGCGATGCTAGATACGCTAAGCCGTAAGCTAGAACATATACTATAGGGCGTAGAGGATAACTAACTCTAGAACCGTAAGAGGCTACTAATCGACCCTGACTAGTTCGATCTAGAGACATTTAAACTACTAAGACTATATAACGAGGCGATTATAGTTAACTAGTTAGACCTGTCTAGGTATATCGACGATCTACTAAACGAGATATATACGAGCTTAGATCTACTAAAGGTAACGCTTAAGGCGTTAGCAGACCCTAGAACTAGAGCGTAGCTAAAGGATATAAAAACGAAGCTTAAAGTGCTATACGCGGAGTACTAAGCTATCGCGGGCAAGGCTTACTACTAAGGGAGGATACTTATCGACCTAGACAACGACGAAATATAGCTATAGCTAATCTACCGAACTTACGTATTGGGACCTAGGGGCTACCCTAGAAGGACTAAGACCATTGATCTAATAAACCGGAAATACTAGTAGACCGGGATAACCGGTACGATCCGCGACTACTGCAACGCCTACTTGCTATATAACAAGACGAAAACGCCAAGGGCGCTACCGACGGGCTTTCTAAAGCCGCTACTAGTACTACTCTCGCTATAGTAGGATATATCGGTAGATTATATTATACTACTTCCGTTATATATAAGGAGAAACTATACCTTTAACTATATTATAGTAGTAGTAGACCGACTAACAAAGATACGCTACTTTATCCTAATAGAGACCTTAGAAGTAAATAAGTTAACGGACCGCTTTATAGAACGGGTCTATAGCCTATATAGCCTGCCCAAGACGATTATATTAGATAAAGATATATAGTTCGTTTTAACGTTCTAGAGAATACTATCGTCGAGATTAGCGGTAACTCTAAAACTATTATCGGCGTTCTACCTATAGACGAATAGCTAGACTAAACGGATTAATATAGAGTTAAAGTAGTATTTATACCTTTTCGTTAACTAGGTACAAGATAACTAGGCGGATTAGATACCGCTTATAGAGTTCGTAGGGAATAATATATCGTTAGAGACAACGGGAGTATTGCCCTTCTTTACGAACTATAGTTTCTACCTACGTATAGGCGTAGAACTAAGTAGACTATACCTACTAGAACTCTCGGAAGCTTAGAAAAGGGAGTTTTTCTAGGCGATAGAGATATCTATACGCTTTAAAGTAGTACTAGATATAGCAAAGGCACTAGTAAGGCAAGTGTAGGACCGTTATAAGATCAACGCAAACGCTAAATGTAGCGACGCCCTAGTCTATAGAATCAGCGACAAGGTAATGCTTAATATATAGTATTATAAGACAGGGCGCCTA
>MU853422.1:391232-424556 GCA_033297235.1 Trichocladium antarcticum
AATCTACTCTACGAATATAGCAGACTACGTTAAGCAAGTAAAGGAGGTACTAAAGAGACTATACTAGGTAGGGCTCTAGGTCGATATTAACAAGTGCGAATTCTATATTATAAGAACGAAATACCTAGGCCTGATTATTACGCCGGGTAGCATCGATATAGATAAAGAGAAGGTAGTAGCTATTGTATCCTAGGAACCGCTAATAACGAGGTAGTAGCTATAACGGTTCTTAGGCTTCGTGAACTTCTACCAACGATTTATTAAGAACTTCTTAGGAGTAGTATAGCTACTTTACAACCTTATAAAGAAGATAATAAGCTAGGAATAGAGCAGACTATACTATCTAGCTTTCGAATAACTAAAAACGTACTTCTTGACAGCACTAGCGCTAAGGATCTACGACTAGGATAAGCCTATAGTCGTCGAAACTAACGCTTTAGACTAGTTAGTAGGCGGAACGCTACTATAGTAAGACAATAACGGCGACTAGTACCTAGTAGCCTACTTTAGCGTAAAGCACTTAGTATAGGAATGCAATTATAATATCTATAACAAGGAGCTATTAGCGGTAATCAAGGTACTAGAGGAATGGCGACTAGAACTAGAGGGAGTAAACGGCTAGTTTAATATTATTATAGACTATAAGAACCTTCAGACCTTCGTAATAACGAAGTAACTGTCCCTAAGGTATATACGATAGTCCGAATTCCTATTACGATTTAACTTCTATATTATCTACTAGCTAGGATTAGCAAACGCGATGCTAGATACGCTAAGCCGTAAGCTAGAACATATACTATAGGGCGTAGAGGATAACTAACTCTAGAACCGTAAGAGGCTACTAATCGACCCTGACTAGTTCGATCTAGAGACATTTAAACTACTAAGACTATATAACGAGGCGATTATAGTTAACTAGTTAGACCTGTCTAGGTATATCGACGATCTACTAAACGAGATATATACGAGCTTAGATCTACTAAAGGTAACGCTTAAGGCGTTAGCAGACCCTAGAACTAGAGCGTAGCTAAAGGATATAAAAACGAAGCTTAAAGTGCTATACGCGGAGTACTAAGCTATCGCGGGCAAGGCTTACTACTAAGGGAGGATACTTATCGACCTAGACAACGACGAAATATAGCTATAGCTAATCTACCGAACTTACGTATTGGGACCTAGGGGCTACCCTAGAAGGACTAAGACCATTGATCTAATAAACCGGAAATACTAGTAGACCGGGATAACCGGTACGATCCGCGACTACTGCAACGCCTACTTGCTATATAACAAGACGAAAACGCCAAGGGCGCTACCGACGGGCTTTCTAAAGCCGCTACTAGTACTACTCTCGCTATAGTAGGATATATCGGTAGATTATATTATACTACTTCCGTTATATATAAGGAGAAACTATACCTTTAACTATATTATAGTAGTAGTAGACCGACTAACAAAGATACGCTACTTTATCCTAATAGAGACCTTAGAAGTAAATAAGTTAACGGACCGCTTTATAGAACGGGTCTATAGCCTATATAGCCTGCCCAAGACGATTATATTAGATAAAGATATATAGTTCGTTTTAACGTTCTAGAGAATACTATCGTCGAGATTAGCGGTAACTCTAAAACTATTATCGGCGTTCTACCTATAGACGAATAGCTAGACTAAACGGATTAATATAGAGTTAAAGTAGTATTTATACCTTTTCGTTAACTAGGTACAAGATAACTAGGCGGATTAGATACCGCTTATAGAGTTCGTAGGGAATAATATATCGTTAGAGACAACGGGAGTATTGCCCTTCTTTACGAACTATAGTTTCTACCTACGTATAGGCGTAGAACTAAGTAGACTATACCTACTAGAACTCTCGGAAGCTTAGAAAAGGGAGTTTTTCTAGGCGATAGAGATATCTATACGCTTTAAAGTAGTACTAGATATAGCAAAGGCACTAGTAAGGCAAGTGTAGGACCGTTATAAGATCAACGCAAACGCTAAATGTAGCGACGCCCTAGTCTATAGAATCAGCGACAAGGTAATGCTTAATATATAGTATTATAAGACAGGGCGCCTAACGAAGAAGCTCGAACTACGCTAGGAGGGACTATTCGAAGTTACTAAAGCGGCGTTATACGCGGTGACGCTACGCCTTCTAGCGAATATAAAGATATTCGATACGTTCTACGTATTACTAGTTCGGCTATAGCGGGGCGAGCAGGGAATCCTAGGGCAAGCTAACGCGTAGAGAGATATAAAGGCGAACTGTAGTAGGGAAGTAAGGCGCTAGGACGACGGCGTCGAAGTAGTTAAATAGAGATTTAAGGAGATTCGAGACTTTAGGAAGGTAGAGAACGGGAGGTAGCAATACCTAGTTAAGTAGGAGGGCTACGCCTAGCTGACTTAGTAGCTAGTAACGGATCTACAAGGCTACGATAATGCTATTTGGAAGTTCTACGATACTAATCCAAATAAGCTAGGGCCCCTAGCGTAGGTGCTAAGAAGGAACTGAAGCTACGATTCGAGCGTTCGAACCGTAGGCTTGATTTAAAGAGGAGGAGGCTTGTTTTGAGGGAGGGTAGTGTCACAGGTCTAGCCGTGATATATGGCCGTATGGCCATTGCAGGCTATATGGCTATTGTGGAGCGGTTGTACGATATAGGGCCTGCAGAGCCTGCAGCGCGTATGTGGAGCCCGCCGTAGGGTATATCCCCGGCGGGCCACACCTACTATCTTGAGTTCCTCGTACAACTACATCGAATATATACGTACCCTAACATTGGGCATTTACCACCCGTGATACTACCTCTATCCAGGAGGGCGAGCTTGGCTAGGTCTAGCTACTGCCTTCGGTTCTTGTTGAAGTGGATTAGTTCGTACTTCTACGCTGCGAACGCTATTCCCTACGTTCCCGCCTACTTCAAGCAGGTTCCCTACGCTCGCTCGAGCTAGCGGATGTTCACCTCGGCCAACTTTCTAAACACTAGTAGGTTCGTGTCGTCGGCGAAGCCCGCTATACTAAGGTGTAGGTACTCTCTCCTTAGGTCCTTATATAGTAATACAATGTATAAGATAAACAGGACGGGCGATAGGGGGGACCCCTAGGGTACCCCTGCTATAACTAGGATATCGTCTATTGCCTTCCCGTCGAAGTAGAGGATCGTAACCCTGTCCGTTAGCTATTCCTACACCTAGAGTACTATCTACTTCGGGTAGCCGAGCTCCTAGAGCGTAGCTAGTAGTCTAACGTAGTTAACTATATCGAAGGCTCTAGCGATATCTAGTTGCAGGAGGGATACTAAGGCGCCTTAGCGCTATACCTCCTAGACCTAGGCTATAACTAGTTGGACTGCTAGCTTGGTCGATCTACTTGCCTAGTTACCTATCTACTTAGTAGGGAGCAGCCTGTAGACCTCCGCCGCTGCTGTAATCCTTCTCGCTACTACTGCCTCGATCACCTTCCCTATAGTTAGGAGCAGCGCAATAGGGCGGTAACCTCCTAGGGTATAGTATATATTAGGTGTTTTTCCTAGCTTCCGTAGGACTACCGTCTTAGCTTTTTTAAACGTAGCTAGGAACTATACTAGCTATAGGCACCTTGTAGTTAGGGCCGCGAGGATCTGGCTTAGCGGTTAGCTATACGCCTTTAGGAATCCTATTAGGAGTATATCCTCCCCTAGGGCCTTCTATAGGCTCGCTTTATCCTATACTGCTTCTATTACTAGGAAGCTTATAAGCTCCTAGACCTCGAACCCCTATTCCTACTCCTCCTTAAGGTCTAGGTCCTAGATATTACTAAGGTCCGCCCCTAGGCTTAGGAAGAACTTCTTCGCGAGTGCCTCCGCCTTATTCTAGTATATCGTTAGATCTAAGCCGCTATCTAGGCCCTTTAGGGCCGGGAGTTTCGGTAGCTTAGGGGGGAGGAAGCTCCTAAGCTTTACCTATTACTCGAGCTACTATAGGGTCTCCTCCTTAGCTTCTTCGATCGTCTTCCTCTAGAAGCGCCTCTTTTCTTCCGCTATTTCTATTACTAGCTCTCTTTGCTTCTTGTTAAGCTTCTCCTTATAGAACTACGTAAGGGTCCTCCGGAGCTCCCTCTCCACCTCCTTCGCCGCCTTCGACGCCTCCTCTACCTTTCCTATCTACTATAGGGAGCTCCTCCCCCTTAATTCCTTCCTCCTAGGGGCTATCGCGTAGGCGATAGCTATTAGCTCTATAGCTAGCTCTTCGAACACCTTCTCTAGCCCCTTTCTTGTCTTGATCCTTGCCTTTAGCCCCTCCGGTCCTCCGTTATCAAGCCGTATCCTTAGTAGCAAGTACGCTACCTCTACCTTTATCAGCTTCTCCAAGACCTTCTTCTAGTTCTACCCTTCTAGCGCCTTCCCCTTTAGGAATAGGCTATCGAGCTTCACTTCGAGTACCTATAGGTAGTAGTCCGACCCTCCCCTAATCTTCTTCCCTAAATACGTTGTCGTTAGGTCTATTAAGGCCTAGATATAGTCGATCGTTAACGTCTTACCCCTTTGCTCTCCTATAGGGGTTCTTATAACTATGCCCTATAGGGTTTATAGGCTTAGGTCCTACTTGTAAGCTAGCTCGAGGAGCTCCTCGGACTTCCTCTTATATTGCCCGAACTCGTCCTAGACCAGGTTCTAGAGGTTAAAGTCTCCCGCTAGGATTGTAGCGTAGGCCGGGCCCCGATAGGCTAGGAGGCTCTTCAGGATAGTCTTATCTACCGTATAGTTGTTATATACTAACTAGAGCTCCAGACCCCTCCTCCCTAGCTCCAGGAACCACACCCTGCACCACCACGCGCTCGCCTCGTATTCCCACTGTCCGATGTTAAACTTCTTATACACGTATATCGCCGCTTTTCCCCATTGTATGTAGACCAGGTAGTACCGTGAGCTCCGGGGGCAGTGGGCTGCCCCCTGCTTGCTAAGCCATGGTTCCTGGACCGCGATCATATCGAACTCCGCCTCCTCCAGCAGAATCTCTATATTCTGCGATTGCTGATGTTATTGCCGTGGCAGCTTTGTTATCGGCTGGGGTTCCGTGACGGCTCAGGTTACCATGTGGGGAACATACTGAGTTGCTGGTGCCACCTGTCGAGATCGGAGAAGCTAAGAGGCATCCTGTCTGCCTGCCATCGCGCAAGGTGACTAGTAGAGTCCCCCTAAGTGCCTTCCGTCGAAACTGCAATCTGCAGGAAACTTATTTCGGGAAAGGGGAGGGAGTGAAACGAAAGAGATGGGCATGACACCAGTCCCGCTATGGAAGGTGCGGCCCGCTGAGAGAGCTACATATGTAATTGCGCATATTGCATATTGAGAGCGCATTGCAGAGCACACCCTTGCAGCCAAACACCTCATTATCCCCCCACACTTCCAAATGCCCCGCATGCGGGGTTAGGTCCTACCCTTGTGGAGATCAGGAACCATTGACCTTCCGTATCCAAAGTTGCAAACCTCCAAACTCCGGACGCTCAGGCTTCCCCCGTTTCGTTGATATTCTCGGCTTGGATGACAGAGAGGGATTTCAGACCCGGTTTCTACATGCCCATATTCCATTCATGGGCAGTCGATATCTCGACCGAGCCCAGCCAAGTTTGGTAGCGGACCGGATATCGAAACATGGTTGTCACAACAGTCGATTGCCAAACTCTCACCGCTTATCTTGGATTCGGGACCTTCGGACGTGAGGCACTAATAGTCGCTATTCACGGCGCCGAACATTGCGCCAATCCCCGCGCGCGCAATTGCGCCCCGATCCCCATGCGCTGAGCCAAACTGGCCATGTCGTCGCCGCCAAGCCTTGGATAGTCACGCGTATCGACAACTCGGCGGAGCATCCGATGCCCCGGATCATGGGTTGTCTAAAGTACACGTGGGAATTTACGCCACGCGATACAGCCCCATGTCCTTGCCGCTGTAACTCTTCGTACCTCGTCACCGGCTCATCCCGTCATCGCATCAGCGCAGTCCAAAATCCGTAACAAACTCGGGCTGCGCCACCTGGCAACCTCAAATAAGAGGGAGATCTTGGCAAGATGGGCTTGTGCATGCATGTGCGCCTGCATCGCTGACGGCTTTCGGCAGCGAGCCCCTGCCATATCCTGTGGCTGCTGTCGCGGACCCCCACCCCATCCTCCGCACCTCGACGACATGTCTTCAGGGGTAATATTCTGCACAGCATAGTAAACTGTCGCTGATCAGACACATCAGAGATGTGAAAGATGACTTGTATTTTCCCCTCTATATCTTTTAATACTGCTTCGGGATCGATTTTGCTCATGGGATGCCAAGTCTGTGGTTTAATTATCCAGCAATGGCAACGTCAGTGCACACCAGATTACCGAGTTGAGCTGCTGTACAGAGATATGTATACTCCAAGTTAGTATATCCATTGCCGCACTTCCATCAGTGAATGGCTGTTGGCGATCTAGTGTCTAGATGCTCCGACGACAAAAAGCCCATACGCAGTCGGCTTCACGGCGGCGGGATGGTGGCACTGATGGGTCCTGTTCCACGAACAGAGCCATGAGCGAGGCATACGTTGGCGCCGGGAAAGAACCTGGAACGTTGCCCTACAGGCACGGGATCCTGGTGCCAACGTCACAATATAAGTAGGAATTCCCATGTGTTGGGCACAGACCCATGTGCACAGTAGATGCTAGCGGGTGTTGCCCATTCTATCCGTGCTTGGCCCCTACCTATCGAGTCGTCCTCTAGAACGCCTCGCGCTGCGCATTCGCGATGATGCATGTTCGCCCGAGAACCGTTCCTTTAAAGGGCACCCAATAGGAACTCATAGTCTGGTAGGGCTGAGAGGGGGGTCTACGGGAGCGGGCCCCTGCCGGGGGCCGTGGGTAAGGGGACTCGAGGGGGACTCGGGGAGTCCAGTTGCATTCCGTCCCCCGAAGAGCGGCTTTCTACGGAGTCCGTGGTCTTGCCGAGCTTACGTCTTGCAAGCCTATCTGATAACCACACAGACACTTCTAAGGGCCGTGGGTAAGGGACTCGAGGGGGAGGGGGACGGACTCGAGGAGTCCAGTTGCACTCCGTCCCCCGGCGAGCGGCTTTCTACGGAGCCCATTATCTTTCCGAGCTTACGTCCTGCAAGCCTATCTGATGACCACGTAGACACTTCTGAGGGTTATGTGGCCATATTTAAATCTGCCCGTCTCCTCGAGTTCCTCCTTCCTCCTTCCTCCTCTTCTCTCTCACCCACACACTCTTCCGTCTCACCCACACACTCTCAACCCATCTTCCAAAAAAACCAATTTGCTTTCTTCCGAGCTGTCACAACTTTCCTCCCAAAAAAACCCAATTTGCTTTCTTCTTCCGAGCTGTCACAACTTTCCTCCCAAAAAATTCTCGAGTGCCCATTCCAGTTGTCGCAAGACCTCTATCCTCAATGGCCTCTTCCTCAAACAATCGGGGGCTTTCGGCCCCCGGGGACAGCATCCTGGACCCCACTCCGGTGAAGGTAACAGTGATCAATCCCCTCTCCGCTTCCGACCGGGGGCTGGCCGCATCGCGGTGGGCTCCTACCGCGGCCACCCCCAGCACGAAGCCGGAGCTGGAATCTCCAGCCGCAGCCGCATGCCGTCGCAGCGTGCTAGACCCGACTCCCGTGAAGGTGACGGTAATCAACCCGCTCCCTCCCGGTGAGAACGGCCTAGCCGCATCGCGATGGTCATCGCTGGCTGCGGATGTGGTTCCGACCCGGGCCGTGTTCGCGTCCCGACCTAAACAGGGAATGACACGGCCGGTGACCGCTTCCCGACCTAAACAGTGGACGGCACCACCACAGAACCGCTCTTCTCCTCTTGCCCATCATTGCAGCGACCCGACTCCCGTGAAGGTGGCGGTAATCAATCCGCTCCCTCCCGGCGAGAAGGGCCTCGCTGCATCGCGATGGGCAGTGGATGTGGTTCCGACCCGGGCCGTGATCGCTTCCCGACCTAAACAGGGGACGACATGGCCCGTGACCGCTCCCCGACCTAAACAGGGGACGGCATCGCCACCAAAAACCTCTTCTCCTCTTGCCCACCACTGCAGCCGCCCTGCCCAAACAGCAGGCGGCAGCAGCGAGGGGTAGGAGGAGGAGGTGTTTAGGTGGCGGTGGCTCACGCGCCGCTGGACTCGGAAGGCACCACATCTGTGGTGCTCTTCCCCAGCGTCGCGGGGCTCAGCCCGATACCTCGCTGAGGCCTAAGGTCTCGCGGTATCACGGCGGTCTTCTTCAACGGGCTCAGCCCGATACCTCGCTGAGGCCTAAGGTCTCGCGGTATCACGGCGGTCTGTTTAACGGATGGCTCGAATGAGCTCATCCCCTCGCGCTTTGACCCCCGTGCTTCCCGAGGGGTTTCATGGGGGGTTGAAGGCGAGGATGGCGCGTGCCGGGTTTCGACTCGTGGGCGTGGCTCTGTTTTTTTTGCCCTACTTTGAAGCTAAAGCTTGAGAGGGTTTTTTGAACAGAGCACGCCCAGTCTGCATCGTTTCTTGTACCTTCCTCGAATAAACAGAGGATGTGTCGTCACTTTGCTTTCGCACCTGCCAAGCGTTGGTTTTTTGGTTTTTTGGAGGAGGAACGGCTGGGCCGGTAGCGGGTTTTCTGTTTTGGATGGCTGGATATGTTGTTTTTGGGGGGAGGAGCGGCTGGGCCGATAGCGGGTTTTCTGTTTTGGATGGTTGGGTTGGTGTTTTGCGGAGCGAATTGACTGGGTTTTGGTGTGGTGCTTGACTTGACCGAATATGGTGACATGACCAAAGTGACACGACCAAAGAGTGACACGCTGTGAATGTTGGGCCGGAACCCTCTCATCAAGCTGTCCATCAGCATGACGAGTAAAGAAGCTTGTCTGCTCCACAAACTTCGAGAGCAGAAAGTCAAGATTTGATGGGAATCTTGGAGGTAATTGTCAGTAGAAACCCCAGCAAGGATTTAACCTGCATCTACATTGTTAGGTATCCTCCAATGAGCCCCATGTATGCATAGCCCTTTTCCGTATTCATACTGAGTCATGGAGAATAGGCTCCTAGATTCATTTGTCCTCAGTGTCCTTCTAACTCTTCTTCCTCGCGAGCTCCCTCAGTTTGGACTCTTTGGAGGGGGTTGGAGGGGCAGCTACCGATAAGATAACAGATAAGATAAGTTCCCCCCACTGTGCGTCGCGTCGGCGGGCTTGGACCCCAACCGGACGAAAGCGCGTTTGGGTGGAACGCCTCCGCTTTGTCTGGACGACGCTTGGCGAACCTGTCATGTTCGATGACGTAGCCTCCTACCAGTTCCAAGGCCCGGCGGCAACGCGCTGCCTAAGGTGTCGCTTCCTGGTGAAGAGCCCCAACGCTGCCTGCCTGGCCCGACTGCTGTCGCTCTTTAGGTAATTACCCGCTGTAGCTGTAAGGCTTGGCTGAACGACTTTCAACGTGGCACGCCGGCGAGCAAGGCTGTCGTTCTCTCCCGCCCTTTTCCTTGTCTACTTCCAGCTACTTCCAGCTACTTCCAGGGATAATTACTGCCTCTGTTCCGAGCTGACTCAGTATCGATGGCGGTCTGAGGTGCCACTCTCTCCGCCTCGCGCCGTCGCTGGCCGCCGAAAATAATCGCCATCCGCGCTTCCAAGGCAGGCGGGGATTGGGAAATGGTCGATGCATGCTAACTACCACGTCCTGTTGTGCCGGGACCACGTAGGAGAACCTGCCATTGACAGACGAAATATCCGGTAGCACTTATCCACGTCCTTTCTTGTGTCCTTATGCGTCCCTGTGACAAACAATCCAACACGGGACATTTCAGCCGACGCACCGCACGCTTGTCCGTATCGCCGCCGGACACGATGGACGACTTCCCCGTCACGCCACCCACCCAACACTCTCATTTCAGTTCAAATAGCAACTTTTCGGCACTTTCGTCGAGTCTCAGGAAGGAGAGGGGGGCGATAGCCGCACAGGTCAGTCCCATCCAATCCGTTCCCATCTCCAACCGCCGATCTGCCACCCGTCGCGACCTACCCTTGATCTCTGGCTCTGACGCCGTCCAGGCCTGCGACACTTGCCGTAGTCGTAAGCAGAGATGCGACGAGCAACGGCCCAGGTGTGGCACATGCCAAAAGTTCCGGCTCGAGTGTAACTATCGAGAGCCCCAGCCGACCAAGTACGCTGCTCGCCCGGCCTCACGTTGGGGCAGTGGCTGACACCGTCGCAGGAAGGATAAGACCCTGGTCGAAATACTCGACAGGATCAAGACCCTGGAGAGCAAGATCGATCACTTGAGCCACCGGTCGGCCGCCCCCCCTTCAACGGCAGCATATACTCTGCACCAAGCAAACCACCTCCCTTCGCCCCTGCCGGCCGTTCTGGGCTCAAATTCGCCATTTCACTTTCCCGAGGGCTCGAATGGCGTGTCCGGGCCGGATGACCATTACCAATATGTCTGTTGTGTCCACGAGATGCTGAAATGGCCGGCAATACAACAGCTCTTCGCCACGGTACAACCAAAGATGCCCAACATCAACCTAACAGCTCTCGGGAGAGAGGGCCCGGCAAGGATGCTGGCTGTCCGCCGTGAGACGGGTCAACACCTGCCAACCGACACGCCAACACCCGTCGGCAGGGGCTCTGGCATGGACATACATAATCCAGTAACGGGCCACGTCCCAATAACCACCCTGGGTCTGAACTGGGACACGATGCAAAGCCTGAGCAAGGCCTACTTTGACACCATCAACCTCTCTTACCCGCTTCTCAACCGCCAGTCCTTCATGTCGGAAACTTTGCATCTGCTATTTAACAACGGATTTGACCAAAGCATGGCATCAACCATTGCCTTCTTGGTCTTCGCTCTGGGAGAGGTTGCGCTTGCCGCATCTGACGGTCTCCCGGTCCACGTCTATAGCGGCCGCGCGAGCGGTGTAAAGGGCGGTTCCAAGGAGCGCCCGCCAGGATTGGAACTGTTCAATGAAGCGAGGCGGCGCATGGGCTTCAACCTGACGGAATGCAGCCTCGAGAATGTCCAGATATTTGCTCTTGCAAGGTAATGAGTACCCCCTGCTGCAAGCGCCGCTTTCTGTCCAGGCCTAACCGAGACGCCAGTATCTACTATGGAACATGTTATTATCACTTGGTGTGTTGGCCCGACGTTGATGAGGCCGCAAGCCGAGAGTCTTACTAATGTACTCCAGGACTTTTGGAGGATGACAACTTCGGCATCACTGGCTTGTCAAGCGCTCATCACAAGGTAGAAACCACGTCCCGGAGCTGTCAGGCATATCAACTGACACTTTCCAGCAACCCAAACGCCCTGTCCTCCGCGCAGGCAGATTTGATCCGGCGAGCCTTTTGGCATTGCTCCATCATGGAGACGTATGCGCTTTGTTCCGCGAATGCCACGAATCACGTCTAACGCTGGTTTCTTCTAGTGGTCTCAATATGGAACTAGGATTTCCTCTTACCGGGTTGGAGAGGATGGAGCCTGTCGTCGGGCTTCCTGACTTCAGCGGCCCGTATTCCGAAGACGACTATCTCAGCAACCAGGAGTCGCACTTTCAAGAACATTTCGCCTCCCAAATTGTCCTGCGTCGTCTCGTCGTGGATTTTCACGGCGTTCTGACGCACGGTGCGTCTCACCGATTGCCCTGCCTCCCAGGGGGTTTCTCCTAACTGACTGCCTCCCAGATATGACAAGGCCTTCGTCGCTGGGACTTGTCCCGACGCCGTACAGTTCAACGGTCGTCACTTCGGGAGTCAGCCTAATCACACTACGTCAACTTGCATTGCAGCTAGAACAATGGCGAGGCATGCTTCCAGCCCACCTCCGATGGCAGGAAGACAACCCAGGCGCGTTCCCCTGCCCGAACGGCGGCATGTATAACGCCTCTCTCTTTACCCCAGCCAGTACACCCATATCGCCTGTCATGCCGACGCCCCAACCCGCCACCTCGGCCGCCACAGCGGCGGCCATGTTCACCACCGACCTCAACGCCGTCCCGTCGCGGTATTCCTACGTCCTCGACATCCAGGTCGCCCTCCTGCGCTCGCGCTACTACTGGACCAAGTACCTGATCCACCGCCCCTTCATCTACAAGGCCCTGCACCACCCGGACGCCATGGTGCACGACGACGCTGTCGGCGTCGCCGACTGCCTCAGGGCCAGCCTCAAGTGGCCCGTCGCCATGTCGCCCACGTGCAAGCACAAGCGCCTCGTGCCCTGCAGCTTCTTCTTCACCCAGAACTTCTTTGGCATCCTCGTCCTGCTGCACCTGACTACCACGGTGCCGATCCTGAGACAGATCCGCAGCACCCTGTGCGGCGAGCGGTTTGAGCTGGATGTGGCCGAGACGGTGGGGCTGTATCTGGATTGGCTGAGGGATCTGAATGCGATTGATACGGCGGACAACTGGCATTGGGAGGTGGTCAAGGTTATTTATGGGCTGGAGGAGTGAGGGGGAATATCCATGGGGCTGGGGGATGTCGCCGGATGCTCTTGGATATATAGAAGCAACACAGCGGCTGTGCCGGTGCCGGTGCCGGTATCGTCAGTTGTTTGTTGTTGGATAGGAAAGAGGGCGCGAACCAGCGTTCCGGGTCTGAATGTTTCTACATCGTTGAAATTAGATACAGGCTATAGACATTGCCATGCCAATATACCCGATGATTGCCCCTCCCTGTCTTGTACCAAGAACCCCTTGTGCTAGATGGCCGTCTTGGCCGTTCTACCTCTATTAGTCTGTCAAGTTCTACGGATATATCGCTCCAGAACCAAAAGAAACATGCGCCTTAGATATCAAAGTATCGATAGCCATATCCAAAATGTAAATGTAAGCCGATCAACAACACAGCACCCAGGTCGCAACAACTTTTGAAATGACATGGCATAAAATGTGCCTGGATTCGAACAAAACTGACATCTCTCATCGTCATGATCGATCGACCGGTATAGACCTTACAAAAGTAAAACTCCCTTGCTCATGAATTGGCTCCCATGCAGAACAGCAAGAAAAAATGTGGGGGGGGGGGCCGCCCATTAACCTGGACCTGATCAGTCCTAACCTGGACCTGATCAGCCCCTACCAAGGCCCATTAACCTGGAACCTAACCAAACCGACCCAACCCAATGCAGCCAGCGTCCGTCTCAAGTCGACGACTGGTCCGACCCCGATTTCTCATTCAACTGCAGCTGCGGCGCACCCGGCGCGGGCGGTATGGGCGTCATCTTCTTCTCCTCGTCCGACATCGGCCTCGCCCCCGACGCGAGCCGCTCCGTATCCGTCGTCTTCTTGAAGTAGTCATGCACCTCATTCGTCCACTCGTCGTCATCGACAATGTCGTCGGCGCCCGTGGGCTCGCCGCCTGTTTCCTGTTGCTGGCGCGCGCGCTCCTTGCCGGCCCACTCCTCGCGCATGTCCTCAATCTTCTGCTTGAGGTCCAGCTCGGGGTCGTAATGCTTGCCGACGCCGCGGAGGCGCTCCCACAGCGAGAGATGCTTGGGGTGGATGGCGATGCCGTGGTAGTCCGCGTCGCGGCCCGCGCGGATGTAGCTCCACCGGCGCTCCTGCTCCTTGAGATCGAGGCCCGTCGTGTCCGGAAGGAACAGCCACGTCAGGAGCATGCCGGCGAGGCCGAACCAGGGGACAACGTAAAATTTAGTTTGCGTGTCGATGTAGTTGTAGAGGACGGAGGCGAGCAGAGCACCGGCTTTGCCGATGCACGCGCTGAAGCCGTGGGCCGAGGCGCGGATGGGCGTCGGAAAGACCTCGCCGGCCACCAGGAAGGTGACGCTGTTGGGTCCGAACTGGTTGAAGAAGCTGGACAAGAAGTACATGGCCTGGAAGGCCTTGATGCCCTGGGGTGAGGTGTAGTATTCGTAGTGGAATGCCGGGACGACGAACATGATGAAGCACATCAGGAAGCCGACCTGCTGCATCATCTTGCGGCCGTAAAACTTGTTGTCGATGAGGATGGAGGCGAGATAGTAACCGACAAGTGAGACGATGACGTTGTACAAGTTCCAAATCCAGCCCGTCATGACGGAGTCGGTGTTGTTGCTAATGACGGCGATGAATTGGGCCTGGAAGAGCTTGTTGCCGTAGAAAAACACGTCGTTGCAGAACCAGGTGCCGGCCGTGGCAAGCAGGCGCCCCCCAAAGATGGAGCCAGCCATGCGGAGCGATGCGACATCATAGCCCGTAATGTTGCTCTTCTTCTTGGCGGCGGCAAGTTGACGGCCAGCGTGGGGCATCTTGTACGCTCTGTAATAGACTAGCCAGAGGGTTCCGAAAGCAGGAATAGCGAACGACACGCGCCAAATCCACTGCACGGTCGTGGTGCCATAGGGGGGATCCCCTTGGCCGTGGTGGAAGATCAGGAGGAGGATAATCAACATGGCCTGGTTGACAAGCTGGCCCCAGCCCTGCATCAGGAAAGCCATGGTGACCTTGCGGCCACGGTGCAAGCGGTCCTCGCGGGTTGACAGTTTTCCGGCCGAGACAGCGTTCTCCATCGACGACGTCGCGGTAATCGGGTACTCGCCACCAACACCGAAGCCTGGGAAAAAAAAACAATTAGTATGCGCCACGTGCCTGACTGGGGCCGGGATGCTAACATACCATAGAAGAATAAGGACCACGCGTAGCAAATAACCCAGCCGTTCAGGTTCAAGCCCCAACTGGCCGTGATCATGAGCAAGCCGACAAACATGATGGCCGCGTCCTGGATCAGACCCCAGCGGCGGCCGATCCAGTCGCCAATGACACCCACGGCCATCTGGCCGACCATGATGCCGATGACCTCGAGATATGTCACGGACGCAATCCAGTTTGCGCTGCATTCCGTCGGGTTCTTTCCCCAGCACGAAGGCCAGGCGGCCCTAAACAGGGGCTCGAGGTTGCCAATGCTGAAGAGCACGTAGCCCTCGAGGCCGAGGCCGGCGCCGGGCAGCACGGCATTGCGGAAGTACCAGGACACGGGGCCCAGGGGATCGGCCTTCATCAAGCTGCCAATGGCACGCAGCTCCTTCATGGCCTCCTCATTCTGGACCTTGTTGACGAAGGTGATGCGCTTCCGCAGGGGGAGGTCGGCCCAGTAGACACCGTCTGGGGTGTAGCAGTCGTCGGGGTGTGTTAGGTAGGAGAAGATGGCGCGCTGATCCTCCTCGGTGGCGCCGGCACCGACGGTCAGAGGGTAGTGTTCGTGTTCATCGCCGGTGGAGGGTCCGTGCGGGACGGGAATCTCGCCAATGGCTGGATTGTGGTGATGGTGATGCCGAACGTGGTCGGCCATGGCCGGAATTGCCGAGGGATCCCGGTGTTGGGGACGTGAACCTTTCCGATGGTTCGTCTCGGGGGAGGTGAAAGATTATGTGCGTGGGGAAGTTCTCGGCAGGACTCGGTCGAGTAGGTGGGAGAGAGGGGGGAGGGTGCGGGGAGGGAGGAGGGAGGAGAGGGTTGAGGTCGGGAAAGATTTGGGAGGTGTTTTGGGAGAGGAAAGAGGGAGGGAGGGAAGATGGTTTAAATGACCCTCGAAACGAGTCCGGTCCGGGGGCAGGAGCAGCATGGACTTTGCAAGGGGCAGCAGGTCAACGCGGTAAGCAAGCACGAGCCGAGCAAGCGAGCTCAAAAGAAAAGACGCGCCAATCGCCGATTATCCGGGAAAAAAACGAGTGCCCTGCAGAGTTTCGTTGCGGGTTTGGCACACGTTAAACCGTGGGGAGTTTTCATCCCCAACTCCACCAACTTACCTCATGAGGAAGGCCCTCACGCGACCAATCTGACATCACGCCAAGAGAACGTGAACTTTTTGCTTAGTTGTGCTTGGCTGAAGCTTGGCTTCGGTCTGTCCCGCCACACTCCCACTCAGCAGGTAATTGTGCGTCTCAGCTCCAGCTCGTCCGACATCCCGCGAGTTGAGGGGTTGATGGAGCAGGACTGGCTAACTCATGCCCACCGCTTCCCAATTCCGGAAACCCGAGGCCTCGGTTGCCAATCCATTACAGTTCATGACACTCACGACACCTTCTCTTCCTCGTCTGCCTGTCAACCCCCATCGAGGGCCCCCCACCTGTTCAAATTCTTCTTCGTCGGCATGTCGACGCGAAGTCTAGGCGGGGCCACGCCGGCCCCTCCACAACACATCCCACCCTCCTCACCGCCTACGGCCAGGCGTATGTATGTATCCACTGACAAGAAACCCGCAGTTCAGCGAGACGGCTTTTGCAAGTTTGATCTTCCAGGCCAAGAACGAGGGGAAAATCAAGCATTCCCAACCCCAGCAGATCGCGCAGCCAAGCGTACCAAGCCCTCTTGGGCTTTCCGATGCCACGGCGAGCCAAGACAGCGAAGCAAGGAGAACGAGACGCTGAAAGGTCGGCAGGGTTCTGCCGCGCCAACGTAACGCCAGGGGGCCCCCCTTGGCGTTCGCATCTGCAGCGCATCTAGCGCATCTGCACCCCCAACGGCAATAGCGCAGATCCTGTCCCTGGCCTGCAGCAACGCCCAGATCTGGCCAACCAGCACGAGAGCCCCGCCCACGTGGTGGGATGATAGGCTGGGGTCGCCAAAGGCAAGCGGGGTCGATTTGCTGGCTGGCAGGGGGTTGGCCACAGAACTCGAACGCCAAAAACCTGCAAGTCCCGGTGTCACGGGCAGAATGTTGCCTGCTGATTGGCTGGGTTTCTCCAACACTCCGTGGTCGTGTGCTTGCTTTCCTTTCCTGACCTCTCTCACTCCCAACCATGTACATGACAAAAAACGACGACGCCGGATACCCGTCGGGGCTAAAATTGTACGGATAGACCAATCGACTTAAACTCAAGTCTTGGCAGTATCGATCAGTTGCAGGGTCGCCGGTTACAAGCGGCGGGATTTCTGATGACCGAAAGGAAGAGCGAGATACCTCCGGATGCACAGAATATTATGGTTGTGGTCCAGTCTGATAGTCGTGTAAATTCAGTCTCTCATTCTAAACATAAGAGCCAGCGTAATACGGGATAGGGCAATGCTGCGCTCAAGTCGTTAGAAACCGTGAAGCCCACCCACCCCTTTCCACCCCCAACTCGAGAACCAGAGACGGCATCATCCCAGTCTATGTCGTCTGTTGAAGTCGACAAATCACCTGCTCGAAGCGACGAGGTCAAATTTCAGAGACCCAACCCTCCTCTCTCACAACCGGAACCGCGTTACCCCGCAAAGCAGCAAGCAGAGACAAGACGAGCAGCGGGTTGGCGCAACAAGCGAGGAGAAGAGACGAAAAAAATAAAGACTAGAATCCTAACTGATTGATTTGATGCGCCCGCGGTCCGTGCCGCCCAAGTAACCCCAAGTCCCGCAAACCCCTTGCTTGCACCGCGCAGCCACACAAACGACAGCCAGCCTAGCCCCATATCATACAGCCCGACGCAGCGCTCAGTCTTCACGCTCGATAGGAAAGATGGCTGCCTTTGAAACCCCCCTTGCTCCATGGACACCGCGCCGTCAGATCCTCAAGAAAGAAGACCCAAAAACAAAAGAAAGACGCAAGTCTCGGCGCGCGTTCGCCAGGGCCCCCAGGAACGCCACGCTGATCAGAGAGAGATGAGGAGGACGGCAACAACAGGAAAAGGCGGAAAGAAATGGCAATGACAAACCGACAAAGGGAAAAGGAAAGGAAAATGCCGCGCGGTGTTGTTGTGGAGAGAGAGAGAAAGAGAGAGAGAGCACCCAGCCCATGATCTGCGCTGAGTCGTAGACCGCCCCGTTTCAGATCCGCCCCGGAAACGGCGACATGGTCTCGTCCCTGATACTGACGGGCGGCCGCCGCGGGGTCGGGTCGTCATCAACAAACACCGCCGCCGTCGCCAGCACGGGGTTCGGCCGCGGCGTCTCCTCGGCGTCGACATAGTCCGGCCCCTTTTCATCCAGGCCAAGAGCCCCAGTAGCTGGCGGCGGCGGCGGCGTGCGAACAAAGTGAATGGGCACAGCAGCAACGACCTCCAGCCCAGGCGTGACAGGCACTACAGGCCCCGACGCAGCCGCGAGCATCGGAAACCCGACCAAGCCCTGCCGCGCGCCAGCCTCCCGACACGGTGTCACCACGCGCGGCGACGCCGACGGCGCCTCGCGCGTGCTGGCGCCCTCCGACCCCGGCCCGCCGCACCCCACAACACTGTCGTGGCTATTCGCCCGCATCATCTCAATGCCCAGCTTACTCGACGGCAGCACGGCCTTGCTGCGGAACTGCTGCTGCTGCTGCTGCTGCTGCTGCGACAGTTGCTGCGGCTGATGGCTGCAGTTCGGCGATCCCGCCAGACTGCTCCCGCTCACACTCCCGCTACCGCTCCCACTGGCGCTGCCACTGGCACTACTCGGGCTGCTGCTGCCGCCACTGCCCGGGGCCGCGAGGACGAGGCCGAGCTCGTCGTCCTCGTCGTCCGCCGAGTCGACGCTGCCCTCGTAGCGGCGCTTCTCGATGGACTCGCGCCTGGCACGGAGTTTTTCGAGGGAGCGCTGCGGGGCGGGGCCGCCGCCGGTGATGGTGGGGGTGGGGGTGGGGGTGAGGGGTTGGGAGTGGGCATTGGCTGCCGCCGAGGGGTGCGGGTGCTCCATCTGGGCTGGGGCGGAATGCTGCGCGTAGAGATGAGGGTGGAGGCCGGGGGTTTGTACGGGGTTGTTGGTGGTCGTGTTGTTGTCTGATCGGGCGACGACGGGTTCGTCCGGGTTGGTGATGCCGAGGCCGCCCGTGTCGTCGCCCCAGTCGGCAGCGTCTTTGTGGCTGAGGAGGATGGAGAGGTCGTCGGTGGCGACCGACTCGGAGTCGCCAAAGAGGCTGGAGCCGATCGAGTCCTGGCGGAAGCAGCCGCCGCCGCTGGATCGGAGCGCGTGGCTGGATGGGACCGATGTTGGGCTGTCTTCGAAGCGCAGACTCTCCTGCCGGAGGCTGGAGGGGACGGGCTGTGGCAGCGGCAGGGACAGGGCGGTGGTCTGGCCCGGCAGCGGGGCCTTCCACTGGCAGAGCGTGTTCAGGACTTCTGTAAGCTTGGACGAGCTGATGGGCTTTTCAATGAGAGAATCAAAGTATTGGGGCGCACGCAGCTCTTTCAGGTAAGACGTGATCGCGACCATCGGGGTGTGCGTGTTTGTGTTCTTGGTGTCGCGGATCATGCGGGCAACGTCGGACCCGCTGAGCTGGGGGAGCTTGAACTCGAGGAACATGATGTCAAACTTGATATCGCTCATCGCGTATCGGACCGCCTCGGAGCCGGTGGCGGCCGAGATGGTACGGCACCGCAGCTTTTCCAGCAGCTTCTCCATCACCATGCGGGAGACGGGATGATCATCGCAGATGAGCACATCCAGAGGGCGGAAAACGGGCCCGTCGCCTGCTGCAATGTACGACATGCGCCGCGAGCTCTGGCGACGCCGCTGGACTCGGAGCAGCGCATTTGCCTTATCCCCCTCGTTGTCCGAGGACGACGGTGACATGTCAAAGACCTGGCTGCGCCGGTTCCTATGATGGGCTGCCAGGATATCCGATGCCACGGGGCTGCCCTCTTGCGAGCCAACAGTCAGCGAGCGGGAGCGGCCACTCGAGGCGCTGCCGCTGTGTCGGGGAGTAGACATCATGTGGGTCGGCATGGCCTTCTGCGGCGAGAGTGGCAACGGGGGGAATCCGCCGCGGTGTTTGATGGGCGACGACGCGGCAACCGTGGCCGCCTTCTGCAGACTGGGCGGACCGCGGGGCACGTCAAAGAAGCTGCCAGGCTGTAGCGAGCTGGACGAGGGTTGGGACAAGCTCGACGAGTTGCTCGATGCCTTGCGTCTGTTTTCCCCTCCAGCGACGAAGGAGACCAGCAAAGGGGACGACGGCTGTGACGCGCGGCTGGGAGACGAGTTGGCGTGGCTGAGGCCAGACGGGGACTGCGGCCGCTGGGACGACTTGGCATTCGAGAGCGTTCTCTGGACCGGGTTCGTAATGAGCGGGCTGCCCTCGAGGGCTGGCCCCGGCGACGTGAGGCTTCCCAACCCCCCGGGGCTCAGCGGCTTGCTCTGCGCGGCGATGGCCTCGGCCCGGAGCTTCTGGATCACGTCCTTGTTCGCCTTCTCGAGGACGGGCAGGTTCTTGAACGCAAAGTTGCCAAAGTCATCGGCCGCAACCGGCTCGCTCAGACGCCTGCTCTTCAAGTCCCGGACATGCGGCGGGATGTGTAGCGGCATCAGGCCACGCTTCATCGAATTGACCTGGGCCCTGACGCGAGAGAGCGCGTCGTGCGGGCGGTCAGCATAATCGGCCGCCGGTGCGGTCGCGGGTGGCGAATGCTGGTCTTCCATCTCCTCGACAAAGGTCTGCAAGACGGCGCCGCGAGCATCGAAATACTCGGTGTCTTCGGGATTCTCAGGTTGCGGGACAAACTGCGCTTCGTCCTGTAGTAGAGAGTCCCAGTTCAGACTCCGGAACCAAGGGTGGTTGCGGATCTCCTCGCCGCCACATCGGAACTTTTCTTCGCGGTTGGCTCCTAGACGCTGCTGGGGATCGGAACAGAGCAACTTGTTGATGAGGTCCTTGGCTTCGTCCGAGACCTCTTCCTCGTGTTCCCCCGGCCAGTGGAGCTTGCGCGCCAAGATGTTCTCAAAGACCTTGTCGGCCTCGCTGGCATGGAACGGGGGGACGCCATAGAGAAACTCGTACATGATGCACCCCACAGACCACCAATCGCTAGTCTCGTCTTGCGGCTCACCTCGGATAGTCTCGGGCGCCAGGTAGTCTGGTGTGCCAACGAACCGGCGATTCGTATCCTCGGGGTCAAACAGTGCCCAGTTCGGCGGAGCCAAGGGGGGCTGTGGAGGCGTCCCTTTATTGGACTCGGCGCCATTCTGCGTGGTCGTGTAGGAGAGGGCGACGAGATCTGGTGAGCCGGTGCCCTCGGTCTCGCTGCCCTCTGCGGGAGACATGACAGCATTCGAATTGGCGCCCTGGGAATCGTTCAGGGATAGCCCTCTGAGCATCTGCACAAAGGCCTCGCTACCGCCGCTGTCGCTGCGATGGGTCGACACACGACGGGGCTCCTGAGAGAAGGTCCCGAGGTTGAAGTACGACGGCTGCCCCAAGCCTGTGCCAACGTCGCTGGGCGTCATCTGCGGGGTAGACCCCGGAGAGTGACTGCGGCCGTGCAGATCTAGCGAGGTGGACCGGGACGATGCCATCGAGGTAGACCGGGCGAAGGGGCCCTGCTTGAGGAGGTCCGGCGCGGCATCGGCGCCGCTGTTCAGAGCCCGCTTCTGCCGTCCAACCAACCCCATGCGCGACAGGCCGAAATCGGTCAGCTTCAAATGTCCCTTCTGGTCGATCAGCAGATTATCGGGCTTCAGATCGCGGTGGACAATGCCGCGATTGTGCAAGTGCTCGACTCCCAGGATGACCTCTCCGAGGTATTTCTTGACCCAGTCCTCAGGGAGGCCGCCCAGAACCTTGATCAAGGAGGCGCAGTCCCCTCCGTTGAGGTACTCCATCACCAGGTACAGATAGTCTTTGCTCGAGAAGGTCCAGTATAGCTTCGCGACGAAATCGCTCTCACCCTGCCACATCATGATGGCGCGCTCGGCCTTGACGTTGGTGACCTGGTTCTTGGCAACCATGTCGGCCTTCTTCAAGACCTTGATGGCAAAGTACTCGCCAGTCGATTTCTTTTTCGACAGGTAGACGCTACCGAATGCGCCCTTGCTGATGGGCTTGATGATCTCAAAGTCCTTGATCGAGGGGGGGACAGCTTTGGCCTGCGGGCCGCTTACAACAGCGCTCATTCGGGGCGAGGGAGGGGGCTTCAATCCCCCTTCACCAGGAGCCGCAGAGATGGCGGCTGAGGATTGCCTCCGATGGTGGTAACTGTGCGAGATGCTGGGGGACGTAAACTCGCTGCTGGGCAGCATCGGCGACGCTTCCGGTGACATCAGCGCGTCGGTGGGAAACGGCAGGTTTCGAGGTTTGTGGATCCGGCGCGGCGACGCTGGCTGGCCATTTCGACAGGGCGACTCCTGTCTTCGCGGTGACACGGTGCCCGTGAGAATCAGACTTCTGCGGTGATGTTGTCTCGAGCTCGCCTGCCTGCGGAGACCGCCAAAGTCGGACATGGGCGAGTCAGTCCGTGGTGGAGCTCGAGAAGCGAGCGACGAAGACCGTAGGCTGCCGTCGCTGTCCCCAGCATCGCTCTCGAAGATCATGGACCCTCGGCGAGACCGGCCCGCTCCTGTCAAAGCGGCGAGAGCGCCGCGGTTGGATCGAGGCGTGGGACATTCTTGGGGGCTGGTTGACTTGGGCGACGGGAAAGCCCTCGACATCCGGCGCTGGTCGATATCTTGGCTGATGGCGACGTTTTGCAAAGCCATTTCCAACATGGACGGAGCATCAAAGGATCCGGAAAATATACCTTCCTCCACCACGGGCGGCATCTCGATGTCCTCCTCTTCCTCTCCCTCGGTCGAGTCACTGAGGCGGCCGGCGGCAATCTTGGCGGCCTTGCGCAAGGCGGAATCAATGCAGTCCTGGACCATGTAGGCGAATTCGATCCGGATCCGCTCCGAATACTCGAGGATCCTACGGTGACGGAAGGCGGCCTCGACCTTTTCCCGCGCAACCCTTTCGGTGTCGGAGCAGAGGAGGGCGAGCCCCTGCTCCTGTTCCAGCGTGTTCGTGCCTGGCGTCTCCCACTGCAGCACCTGCGTGATCCGTCCCTCGGACTGCGGCGACTGCGTGCGGAACTCGCCGGGGGCCTGAGGCGCCTCCTTGATGGCCGGGGTGCTGATCTCGATGGCAGTGTCGCACAGATCCAGCAGCAGCTCGACGATTCTTGCCTGCGGCCGCCGAACGGCAAAGGACCGGGCTCGCGCATGGCCAAACCCGGCCGCAGAAGACCGTTCGCGCGACCTACCAGGGACAGCGCTGGGGACGGGGGACGAGTTGCCGGGCGAGGACGTCGAGGACGCAAGGGGCCCGATGGCCAAACCCTGGTATTCGGCAATGGGCAGGCCCGTATGATCGCCTCCTGCCAATGATCGGCTATGTCGCGCCTCGAGCGCATCAAGCACCTTGACGATGGAATGGCGGTGCTCCGTCAAAGCTTCCTGGGCCATCTGGACGTCCATTTCGGCGCGGTGCTCTTGCAAACACAGGTCCGTGTGCTTCTCAAACCACCATGGCGAGATCTGGCGTTCGCATATCCGGCAGAGCACGGGTAGGGGCGGCGGGTGCTGTGCCGGGTTGTCGAGGCCCGACTCCGCGAGCTGTGTGAGATGGCTTGCGAGCACCTCGGCGCCGGATCCCAACGAGTCAACAATGACTCGAGGCAGGTCAATCTTGATCTCGCGCGGCGCGGCCCATTGGCGTATCATCCACATGGTCTAGGCATCAGAGTCAGCAACGGCAAGCATGGCGAGTACGGTTTCGACGAGGCACCCACATGGCTTTCCCCACCAGAGGCGCCGCTATAGATCATGATGCCCTGGGCTTCCAGGTCGATGACAAAAGGTTGCGCGGGTTCGTCGGGATTGCCGAGCATCTCGACGGGCAAGAGCTTGGACAAGGGGCCCAGCTGGACGGCGAAGCGGATGAACTGGCTTCGCCTGTCATCTTGCGTCATGCTCTCAACTACGTCAGCGAAAACGCTGGTATTCTCGCTGACAATGAGGTCTGTGATTGGGGTTCCGAGAACCGACTCTGGCTGTGTCCCAATAACATCAACCCACGACGGGCTGACCCATCGGATGGTCCCATCGATGTTCAGATCCACAATGACGTTCAGGGTCTGCTCCGCGGCCTCGCGGAGCTCCTCCCGTTCCTCGCGGATATTCTCGCTCATGGACCGCTCCATCGGGCCGGCCCGGAGCGAGGCCACGGTCGGCACAGCGAGCATATTGGGTGTGGTGGTTTGCTCCTCCATTGTGGCGTTGTGGCTCCCGAGTCGCTCGATTCTCTCAACACCATTTGTAGGCGCGCACGAGCGGAAGGTTTCGTATCCCGGCTCTCAGAGCACCCGCAATTGATGGCAGCGGCAGCGGTTGCAGACCGTGGTGTATAGGCGATGAAGGGTGCGCCGTCGGCCGTCAGGCATCGAGCAGCCGAAGCTGGGGTAGAGGGTGAGGGCGGCACCCGAGCGGCGGCCCACGGGGCCCGAACTCGTCGACGCGGAAGTGAAGCCGGACGGTGGTCTAGAGGTCCTTGTAGAGTCAGCCAAGACAGTTCCGGCCGGGGTGCCAGATGCTAGAGCACAGCACGAGTCTGAGACATAATGCGGTGCGGTTGACTTGGCTGTCCCGCTGTCGAAGTTCAAACAAGAGGTCGGGATTTTGCGTGATTGGGGGTGTCGAGGGGCCGATCGTTGCTACGCAATCATCAACAGCAGTCGAGGGCCTCGTCTGGCCGGAGTCGGGTGGAGCCGCCCCGGGATGTTCGGCAGGATGTCGGGCGAGACGAGAGTTGCTCCCGATAACACTCGGACTCGTGATAGCGTTGTGAATGTGAACTTGGGCGCGGGCCAACGTGAGGGGGCCCGTCGGAGCAAGGCGAGGCAACGGTGGGGCTGCGGCTCGTCTGGACACAACAATTCGAGGTAGGGCGGGTGTGAGGGAGGTAGGATGCTGTCGCCGGCACCAGAGCAAGGATATGCCTCGTGGTGGTGTGCTGTCGTCGTTGACTCGGCCGGGTGGGTTTTGTTGTTCCAGAGGCCCAAAGTTTAAGTGGGTACGGGTTCCTGTGTTCGGCCCCGTGCTCTCATCAGCGGGAAGTGGCCCGAGCAAGAAAGATGCTACATATGGGGGCGGCCACTGGCTTCAGCAACCGGGGGATCGGTGGCCCGTTTGGCCCCAAGTTTGTTCGAGAAAAACTGTTGTTTTTGCCGATGGTCTTGGCAGAATTGACTGAGGCAGTCACTGTCCAGTTCGACGGAAAAGAGAGCAGAAAACCCGAAGTGCACACAGACGAACCACACTGTTCTCGCGTCGTGGAGTGCCGTTGGGAGCGGGGAAGGCCAGCCGCCACCCAATCAGCGATACGCGAGCTGAGTCTTCTGGGATGTTCCCAACTTCCTACCGGGCAGAGCGTGCTAGCGGGAGCTCCAGAACCAACTTGAAGGTTGCAAGGACGTCTGTCAATTGCACGTTCTAGCTCTTTTTCTTTTTCTTTTTTCCTGTCTTTGCGCTGGCTCGCGCGGCCGAATGGAATCGATATCAACAACACAGACAGCCCACCCAGTGCAATCGGTTGATCGGGCAAGGGATTCTCGGCCGGGAGCTTCGGACGTGCAGCGAAAACGCCGGGATCGGGACGAGCTTGCTCTGGGGCTTCCGATGACATCAATTACAGCTCAACCATGGGTTTTCACATGAACATGAGAATAGAGAATTGGGTTAGTATAGCTGCTCATTGGCCCCGCGTATTTTCTCTCGGTAGACACGTCGTCAAACGCAGCAACGGGCGTGTCTCGACTCTCCATGCTGTTTAGGCGCAGCTCTAGCGCGCAGACTGATCGCCAACCCAACGTGACCCCCTTCTCTCCCTAAAGCAAACAGGTGCATATCTCTCCACCACAGCCGTTGGTTGGCTGATTCTGCCTCCTGCATGACTCTCAGTCGCACGAGATGCCCTGTGACACAGGCAACAATGGACTGCAGCGCGCCACAGCCCGGCAGCGTCCACTCAATCAATTGACCTGCGCGGTGTTGGCACCGTTTCGCTCTTGACGCCAGGTACCTACCCCTCCATCAGCCGCTTCTTCCCCAGCAATTGATCCCCTCCAATTGCTCTCCCACGTCCCGCATCCAGCACTAATTAGTACTGTAGTCCATCCACTGACTCGCAAAGACACAGGCCATCCAGTGACCTCATAGCCCCAAGATCGCTGTTACTATGACGCTCCAGCCGTTGCAACGAAAGATAGGCGAAGGCTAGACCTTTCGGGACGCGCACGCACGATGGGGAGCCACCGTCAACGGGCTGGATCATCCTTGTGTGTCTCTTCGCAGTCTCTCGTCTCTCACTGCAGGCCAGACCGGGCGCAACCGCTCCGCTGCATACCGATCAAGGCCCCGGGAATATAGGGTGCGGGCAATAGGCGACTGGACCCTGGTGGCATCTCCTCCATCGGAACAATGTTGGTTCCTCCAATACCACCGAAGCCGTGGCGAACAACCGAAACCCCGACGTCTACAGGCACCCCGCCAAGGCCGGGCCACACGATGCGTCCATGGTAGGCGCACCAGCACCCCGGACATTGGAGGAGGCGGTCACCGCTCTCCATCCCGGAGCCATCCCGGGCCCGCCAGCTGCAGACACTGGGTAGCATTGGCTGCACGCGCATGGCCCTTCAGGGGACGGTTGCGCTGCAGAGAAGACGGGAAGTCCGGGTTCTCGACCCATCATCGCCCGAGCACGGTATTTGTCCCTCGCCGTGGAACAGCCGGAGCAATCCATTTGGATGTTATCGAACTGGGCGGTAACTACATCCAGCGGGCAACCCGCCGCGGGCCCCGGCATATCACGGCGTGTCGTCCCAAGGATCGCGCGGGGGGTCAACCGATTATGGCCCGCCTAGCACCATGGATGGCAGCACGGCAGCCATTGGGAGCGGCAACACAACATGCTTGCTGGCGCCATGTTTAGCACGACGAGCCGTTCCGAACCTGACACGATGGTTACATGCATCCTCGTCGAGGCATTCCCGGCTCGGCTTCAGCAAGAAGTCGGCCCAGTAGCTTCCGTGGCAAAACACTTGCACGAACGTTAGTCTCGTGTATCATGAGGCCGTCCCCGAGACAAGCCCAGGGCCCACCCACACGAGTGCCAGGACTCTGTCCGTCAACGTCAACAGCAAACCCAACACCGTCTGATCGGGCCCATCTAACGTAAGTTAAACCAGTACACTGAGAGCCCCGATGCAGTGTGCCTCTGTACCACTGACCCCGGTCAACCTGGCCCCGGCCGCTGCCCGTCATATGCTGGGACGATCGGCCCAGACCAGCTGGCTCCGATTCGACGGCTCCTGTTGCCAACAACCCTCGCCGCGGTTTCACGTCCGGGACCACAGGCCACGTGATGAGCGAGGGGAGTAGATTGTAGGTAATATCTAATGTCGTTGTGTATCTAGAAGAGGATAGAATGGCTCGATCTCGATCCCTTGCGTCGCCCGATGTTACCATACTTCCTGGAGGGAGGATGGCGTTCGCCCCCTTCTCTGTGTTGAGCAAGTTACAGAGGTGATGGACAGGCCTCCTTCCTGATAGGCCAGCGTCCTCGTGACCGGCCACGGTCGTGCCCTTGTCCCTGCCGCCCGCTTGTTTCTTTATTCCCGGCCTGTTTCTTACATTTGCGGGGGGCTTGGGGCTAGGCTCGGGTCAGGGCTGAGGGTCGTACATGTAGAATGGGCCAGGCAATGGGAGAGCAGCCGCCGCTGCTGTGGTACATGATGAAAACGTCGTGACACGGTAGGTGAGGGGCACTGCCTTGTTGCTTTTCCGTGGCTGGATGGTTTGGGTCGGGTCCTGACTAACAAAGTGTGTTGCCCCGGCTAATGCTGGGCGGGGGTGCAAGTGGATGCCGACAGGGCGGTGGGTTCGAAACACCATGCTCAAAAGGCAAGACTACCTACCTCCAAGGTGGTCTGGGCCATCGTGATCACCGGGTGTGCCATCCGTGCCCGCAGTGGCGTACTGCATGGCCAATATATCTGTGTGCGGCGTTGTAGTTCTTAGTCATGCCCGAGTTTACTGGCACTTGGATCACTATTCCATCCAATCCTTGTTTTTTAGCAGGAACTTCTTGGAAAGGAGGAGGCATTGTTTAGTATATGTGGGTGGGGAAATTATGGTGTTGAAGGAGGGGACGGGTCAAGGAGAGTCGAGTATTGGTAAATGCCCAACCTGAGTTTTGGAATGATAACGACGACTGCGCGGTTCTGTAGGTGTGTTGGTCGTTCTCTGCAGTTTGAGTCTCATCGGAGCTTCTTGGCTTTTTATTTTGGTTTCTTTTTTCAGAACTCGAACTGCTCTCAGCAGCCTTTCAGCTCGTAGCAGTGCGTTCCCAACGATAGCCCAGCTTTGGAATGCCTGACATGTCGTCGGCTCGG
This sequence comes from Trichocladium antarcticum, assembly GCA_033297235.1. NCBI lineage: Eukaryota > Fungi > Ascomycota > Sordariomycetes > Sordariales > Chaetomiaceae > Trichocladium > Trichocladium antarcticum. The sequence continues at coordinate 419,319 of MU853422.1, forward strand.
TGCTTCATTGAGCAAGCAGGGCCAGTGCTGAGTTATGGGGTAGATAACCTCATCCTATGTACATGTAAAAACTCTCCTTCCCGTAGTTCCATGAACGGGCAGCTGTGGCGTAGTCTCTCGCTCTAGAGTGCGATCGAGCGCTGGCTGGTGGCTGGCTACATAGGCTGGCTCGCTGGGTTGAATGTGCACTGTGCCCTGAAACGGCCTGATGGCCAAGCTGAGTGCCAGTGAGAGTCGCCCCACTCCTCCCCACACCCACAACACCCCACCACAGCAGAATTCCGAACTGGCAAGAAAAAAGGTGCACCAGCCACTTGTCGCAACCGTCACCGTCGACATTTATCGACTGCCGCTTGTTTCCAACATCTGCATAGCCGCACCACACTCATCAACTTGATCATGGCTGCTCCACCCACGGGCGCGTCGGCCCTTATCGACCTCATCAACTCGCTGCCCGATCCCGACGGCACCTGGGGCCCTCCCGTCACCTCCGAGACCCTCCTCAATGGCGTTCCCTACGCCCCCTTCTCCAAGGGCGACAAGCTAGGCCGTATGGCCGACTGGACCGACGGCAAGGACGGCCGAGACGGTCGCGGCGGCAGACAGCAGTACAACAGGAACTACCGTGGTGCGTTTTGCCAAGGCCTGCATCCAGTCCGCGGACATGTAACTGACGTGTATCATTTGTCCCTGCAGATCAGCAAGTCTACGGCGCCGGGTCTGCGTCGCTCTTTGCTGCGCCCGCCGCCGAGGACGAGGCCTCCTTCTCGGTTGTGTCCAACGTCCGCGACACGGCCAAGACACGCTTCGGACGCGGCGCCATCTTCACCCGCGGCCGTGGCCAGCGCGGTCGCGGCGGCCAGGACACCCGGGGCGGTGGCCGTGGCGGTCAGCAGTTCCAGCGGACGGGACGTGGGGGTCAGCAGTTTGGCGGCTACAGCGACCGCGGCGGGCGGGGCGGTGCGCGCGGCGGGCGGCGCTTTGGCTGGAAGGACTACGACAAGCCGCAGCGCAATCGCGACGCCTCGATCAACGTCAAGGCCGACTGGACGCTCATCGAGGAGATCGACTACAACCGGCTCAGCAAGCTCAACCTGGAGACGGACGAGGGCGAGGACATTGACAGCTACGGCTTCCTGCACTACTACGACCGCTCGTACGACAAGGCGCCGGTCAAGGGCGCCGAGCGCAAGCTGGCGGTGCTCGACCGCGCCATGTACAACGTCACGACGTCGTCGGATCCGGTCATCCAGGAGCTCGCCGACAAGGACGAGGCCACCATCTTCGCCACCGACAGCATCCTCTCGATGCTCATGTGCGCGCCGCGCTCCGTCTACCCCTGGGACATGGTCCTGGTCAAGCAGGGCAACAAGGTGTTCCTCGACAAGCGCGACAACGCGGCGCTCGACCTGGCCACGGTCAACGAGAACGCGGCCGACGCGCCGCTCGAGGCGTCGGAGGGCTCCAAGGAGGTCATCAACCAGCCGCCCGCGCTGGCCGACGAGGCCACGTACATCAACCACAACTTTGCGACGCAGGTGGTGGTGGAGAACCAGGCGGCCAAGGTCGACATGGCGCACGAGAACCCCTTCTACAGCGCGTCGGACGAGACGGTGCCGGCGGCGTCCAAGGCGTACAAGTACCGCCGCTTCGACCTCTCGACCAGCGAGGAGAACCCGACGTACCTGATTGTGCGCGCGGAGCTGGATGCCGTGCAGAAGAACGCCATCAACGGCGAGGACCAGTTCGTCACCATCCACGCGCTCAACGAGTTCGACAACAAGGCCCAGGGCAGCGGCGGCGCCCTCGACTGGCGCACCAAGCTCGTCTCGCAGCGCGGCGCCGTCGTCGCCACCGAGATGAAGAACAACAGCTGCAAGCTGGCGAGGTGGACCATCCAGAGCATCCTGGCCAAGGCCGATGTCATGAAGCTTGGGCAAGTTTTTCTCTCTATCTCTCTCTCTCTCTCTCTCTCTCTCTCTCTCTCTCTCTCTCTCTCTCTCTCTCCCCCTCTCCCTCTCTCTCTCCCTCTCTCTCTCACAAAAAGGAATGACACGCTAACCGTCGTCTAGTTTCGTCTCGCGCGTGTCGCCCAAGGTCAACGACAAGCACGTCATCCTCGGCGTGGTTGGCTGGAAGCCCAAGGACTTTGCCAACCAGATGAACCTGCAGCTGTCCAACGGCTGGGGCATCGTCCGCACCATTGCCGACATGTGTCTGCAGCGCGAGGACGGCAAGTACATCCTCGTCAAGGACCCCAACAAGAGCATCCTGCGCCTGTACGAGGTCCCCGCCGGCGGGCTGGACGAGGATGATGACGAGCCCGAGATGGTCGCGCCCGTTGCGGAGGAGTAGGGGCGAGGTAGTCGGGTGCTTGATGGTTGATGAGGGTTAGGCATGGGATAGGGGAACCAAAAGCGCGTAGAATGAGCACGATTTGATCCGTTATCCGGACAGAACTGCGGCGTGCGGGAAATGAAGAGATTGGACCTCCAATGACCCCGTATTTGACCTAGTTTCTTCCAGTGCCAGGTGCGCGCACGTGCCCGCGCGCCGCCAGTGGCGTCCCGCACCCCACCTTTTCTTCAAATCGCGTCTCCGTCCGTCACACTCGTCACCCAATTACTACTTCATTTCCCCTCCCCACCAACCAACCAACCAACCAACCACACGCCCAACCCGCGTCAGAGCCGCCCAGCATGCCGCCGCCCGCGAAACTCTCCCAGCCCCGCGCGGCCAAAACACCCACGAAGTCTGGCGCCCGCTCGTCCTCTCTGTCGCTGTCCCTGTCTTCGGCGAAGACCAAGCCGAGGGGGGTGGTGAAGGCGCGGCCGAACCAGAGCATCCTGCGGTTTTTCAAACGCGCGGCCGACGAGTCGCTGTTTGTGGAGGGGGCTGCCCCGGCGGAGGGGGATGCAGCTGTCGGGGCTGGTGGTGATGGTGATGAGGAGGGAGAAGGGGAGAAGGGAGGGGGGGATGATGTGGCGGTGTCCTTGGATGATGTGGCGGGGGTTGAAGGGGGTGGGAGGGCGCTGAAGAGGGTGAGGCTGGGTGGGGGGTCTGGTGAGGGGGGTGGGGTGAAGGGGGCGGTGGGATCGTCAAAGGTCGTGCGGAAGAGGACGGCGGGGAATCCGTTTCTGGACGATGAGTCTTCTTCGTCTGGAGAGGACGACGACGACGACGACACGAGGGTGAGATCGCCAATGCCTGTGCTTGATCATGATGACGAACAGCACCAGCTTCGTGGACCTGCCAGGCTTACCAATGGGGGGTGGAGTTCCAGGGAGGTGCTGCTGCAAAAGGAGGAGACGTCGGGGGTGGACTTGGAAAATGACGACGACGACGACGACGACGACGACTTGGTTGGCGAAGAGTTCAACGCGAGGCGGTACATGGAGGAGCAGGCAGAATTGGAAGCGGAAGAGGAGTGCGAGGTCTACAACGGGGATGATGGCGAGGCCATGGCGGAGAGCTGTCCGATCTGCTACGGCAGTCTTGCGGGGATAACTGCCGAGCAGGCCACAGCACACGTCAATGCCTGCCTTGATGGCAACCCGACGCCATTTCCAGAGCCGCCAGACACGGCTGTTGACACCGCAGTGGGCAGGTCTGCCAAAGCTGCAGTTGCGCGGCCGGGACAGGCAAATCCCATCGCTGTTGGCGACGATGCAGAGGGTTCGACCAACTCGGCGTTTGCCAGGCTCATGTCGGGCCATGCCGAAGACACCGCCTGGGCAACAGCTGCCGCCACGGAGAAGGCGTCGAGGGGCATGCCCGCGTACAAGCGGACGTGCCCGTTCTACAAGATCATGCCGGGCTTCTCCATCTGCGTCGATGCCTTCCGGTACGGCGCGGTGGAAGGGTGCCGCGCTTACTTCTTGAGCCATTTCCACAGCGATCATTACATAGGCCTGACGGCGAACTGGACACATGGCCCCATCTACTGCAGCAAAGTCACCGGGTCACTGGTCAAGTCGCAGCTCAAGACGGCGGCAAAGTACGTCGTCGAGCTGGAGTTCGAGGAGACGGTGCCCGTCCCAGATACCAACGGAGTCACCGTCACCATGATCCCGGCGAACCACTGCCCGGGCAGCTCTCTCTTCCTCTTTGAAAAGTCCATGGCCGGCAGCGGGCGGGCACAACGAATCCTCCACTGTGGCGACTTCCGCGCCTGTCCGGCGCACGTTGCGCACCCGCGCCTGCGGGCCGAGACTGTCGATGCCATCTCGGGCAAGACAAAGCAGCAGACGATCGACGTCTGCTATCTCGACACCACGTACCTAAATCCACGCTACTCCTTCCCGCCCCAGAGCGACGTGGTCAATGCCTGCGCCGAGCTGTGCGTGCTCCTCAACAAGAGCCTCCTGGCCAACGACGACAGCACGTGGGATGCCCTGCTTCGGCGGGGGAAAAGAGGCAGTGGCCCCTCGGGCCCCGAAGACGTCAGCAAGTTCTTCACCACCACCGCCGCCGCCGCCGCCGCCACCGCCTCCTCGTCATCCCCATCATCCCCATCTAATCCCCCTGCCCCCGCCCCAGCCTCCTCAACCCCAACCCCCGCCAACGCCTTCACCGCCCTCACCGGCCCCCCACCCAGCCGCAACCGCCTCCTCGTCCTCTGCGGCACCTACTCCATCGGCAAAGAACGCCTCTGCATCGCCATCGCGCACGCCCTCAACACCAAGATCTACGCGCCCCCCGCCAAGCTGCGCATCTGCACACAGCTCGCCGACCCCGCCCTGGCCGCCCTCCTCACCCCGGACCCGCGCGCCGCCCAGGTCCACATGCACGCGCTCGCCGAGCTCCGCGCCGACGCCCTCGCCGCCTACCTCGCCGCGCACCGCGACGCCTTCGGCCGCGTCGTGGCCTTCCGCCCCTCGGGGTGGAACTACCGACCGCCGCCGCCGCCGCCGCCGCCGAACAAGACGGCTGGCAAGCAGCGCAGGGGCGCGGGCGCGGCGGTGGCGACGACGACGACGACGACGGCCGAGTTCTTGCACGGCGACGCGTGGCGGGGCCGGTTCGGCGTGCGGGATCTGGTGCCGCAGCGGGGTGCGGGAGGGGGCCGGGGGGTGATGTGTTTTGGGGTGCCGTACAGCGAGCACAGCAGCTTTTGGGAGCTGGGGGTGTTTCTGATGGCGCTGCGGATTGAGCGGGTGGTGCCGACGGTGAATGTGGGGAACGAGGGGGTCAGGAGGAAGATGAGGGGGTGGGTTGAGAGGTGGGTTGGGGAGAGGC
>MU853422.1:425476-439186 GCA_033297235.1 Trichocladium antarcticum
CTCCTGTCCCCCGCTCACTTGGCCTTGCCAGCCTGGTTCGCGGCTTCTGCACAGAGTCAGCCATCAAACACAGCCCCACGGCGCGGCCGTCCACGAAACGAAAGAGCGCCCGCGACTCACCCCTCCTCGTCGCGTCCTCCAGCAGCGGCGTGTCCACGGCGCTCGCCGGCAGATGCACGTATCTCACGACCGAGCCGCGGATGAAGACATTCTTGACGGCGCTCTGCGAAGGCCCGTCAGCATAACCGTGTCCTGCCACCACCGTCGTCACCGTCCCGGTCATCGGGATGGGGAGAGACGGCACGACATGGCACAGAGAGAGAGAGAGAGAGAAGAGAAGGAGACGCACCAGATGCGGGTACTTGAGCTCCTCCATGACCTGGATGTTCTCCAGCTTGATGTTGAGGTACTGGTCGACGCTCTTGAGGACGCCGCGGATCTGGATGTCGTTCTTGAGCTCGACCGTGACCTCGTGGTCGATGAGCGTTTTGAAGAAGCTGTGGGCCGCAAGGCCGCAAGGCGGGGGTTAGACTGTTGCTGTCTGTGGTATCGCGGGCCGGGTTGCAGATCTGGTTGCCCACTCGCAAGCTCAACGGGCCTCGCAGCAGCAACCCAACCCGACCCTGGTTTCCACCGCGCCCCGGATTCGGGCCGACGCAAAAATGATGGGACGTGAGATCAGACCGACACACAATGCAACATACCTGAAGAACAACATTTTGCACTCTTTTGCGCGCGTCAGCAAATGCGCGAGGGAAGCAGTGCAGGCAAAGGAAGTTGACTTGACCCAGCGCCGCGGGTTGGTTGCAGCGGCCGAGCCTGATGTGTCGTTGTGTGAGAAACGGACCCACTGTGGAGAAGCGGTTGGAAATGGTTGTTGCCTTGGCTTTCAGGCACAGCCAAGGGTGCTGTGCCCCCGTCCGTCCCGAGCACATACATACATACATACCAAATCCGTCCTTGCCCTGTCCCGACCACGCCGCGCCGCGCTGCGTCCCGAATCTCACGGGCGTCGTCTCGTCGAATCGGCTGGCTACCACCCGGCGCGTCATCTGCGAGCGGCGTGCACTAGTGTCGCGGGATGGGCCTGTCACTGCAGTCGTGCGCAGTCACTCTCCACGGCCGTCGGCCCAATGAGACAACGGGACCATTGCTGGTGTCTGTAGTTCAATTCGCGATATATCCGGCGACGGATTGGCCATTGAGAGTCTAACCTCCATCCAGCCAGGCATCCGCCAAGTAAGAAATCAGATCAAAGTAAAATAATAAAAACATGAAATAGGGGATATAACAGCAAAACATGCACAAACGGGGGCATGGTATGTCGGGGGTATCCGTCGTAACCCATTCATTCCATGATGCACAATCTTTCGCTCCCAGACAACAGAAAGCAGTGCCGGTCCGTCCCCGTCCCCGTCCCCGTCCCCATCCCCAGCCCCGTCCCACCCTGTCCGTCCCATCCCAGGACCCTGCCCAGAATAATCCCGCCTGCCGCGGACGGCCATCCATATGCTATGCTCTTTCGCTGATATGCTGTGAGGCCAAGTGTAATGGTATCATCGGGCGAGCGAACCAAGCAAAAAACAAGATACGCTCCAAATGAAACGAGTGTTGCCCCCCCGAGAGCCCGCCGTGTTGATGCAAGTGCTACAAACCCCACACCAACCAAGCCAGAGTAGTGTTGCCCAATCTGAAGACGCAAAAACACGACAAAAACAAACGCACGCCTCGCCAATTCCAAAGACTCCACGCCAACGTGTTCCCGTGTGCCCACGATCCCGGTTGAGATAAACAAGAGTAGGGTGGCTGTCGTAACTTCATGACCGTTCCTGAACAAAAATGGGTATAGAGCTGAAAAGCATCTCGTACTATCTTTGCCAAGCTGCCACCGCATCACTCGTCGTCCTCGTCCTGGTTCGACCCTCTCTTCTTCTTCTTGGATTGCGTGCTGGAGATGTTGCTTTCCGACTTGCGCTTCGTCGCCCCCGTCGACGTTTTGGTGCTGGTGGTTGCCAGTTGCTGCTCCAACCCCTCCGCCTTGCCGTCCCCCGATGCCCGGTCCCTCTCGATCTGGGCCACTTCGTCGGCGGTCAGGAACCGCCCGCCGGGCCCACGCGGCCGCCGCATTGCGTGGTTGTGGCGGGACTCGTGGAGGTAGGGCTTGCGTCCTTTGCTAGTCAGTCGAAGCTGCTCCTCCAGTGTCTGCCTGGCAACCCGGCGCTTGAGGATCCGGTGAAACTGCTTGGCGTTGACGTAGAGGGGCGATTCCTCCACCGCACCCGACTGCATCTCGGGCGACTGGGGCGGCGGCATCTGCTGTGCCGCCGTCATCGGGGGCGGAACGGCCGAGCGCGGACCACCGTGGTTGAGCATCGACGGCGGGTTCGGCACGCCGGGGCTCGCCACCTGGCTGAGCCGCCGTTGCTGAGGCATGTTGTTCATCTGTTGTGGCGACCGCGGCACTGCCCTGGCATCCTTCTTCGCGCCCGACATCCTCGGCGACTGCTGCAGGGAGGGATCCGCAGACATGTAGGGATATGACGACCCCGAAGCAGCGGCGGTCGCAGCCATGGCCGCAGCTTGGATCTGCGGCATCGCATAATGCATGCCTTGTTGGGGCACCGCATACTGTGTCTGGTACATATTGTGGGTCTGTGTTGGTGAGGGTTGGTGTTGCTGCGAGGGGAGTATTGGCGATGTTTGCGACAGGTGCTGGGCTGATGGCGAGGGGATGCTGTTGCCACCTGCAGAGCTCGGATAACCTGTCTGGATATGTGGCTGTGAATGCGCGCTTTGCGGTTGCTGGTATTGTGCGTATTCCATCATTGTCGGAGAGGTTCCGACAAAACGCCGAACTGAGTCGCGAATAGTTGCGGTGGTTGTCGAATGCGAGGGATGAAAAGTGGCCGATTATGGCGGAGCCGACTGCAGGCAGATCTGATAAGAATTCAACGGCCAAGATGCAAGATAGATACCACGACTTGGGGTTGAACGCGAAGCCTTCTGAGCCGCTGATAAAAGCTTCAAGGTCCCAGTCTATTTGGGCTCAAAGCGCAATGACAGGTCAAGTAACCTTGTACTTGTGGGTTGGGCTGGATGTGCACCCAATCTATTGGAGTGATGCGTTGGCAGTCGACGAAATGGCAGGGGAGCTGCGCAATTGGTTGCACCGCAGCATATGCAAGCTGATGTCGTTGTGAACCTAGGGTGGCTCAGTGCCAGATCTCTCGGCGATGGCGTGGACAAGCGCAGCCACGTGAGGGCGGATGGGAGCGCAGAGGCACTTTCTGATGTCGTGACGAGGGGGCCTGATGATCCCGACTCGAAGCAGGGCAGCAAAAAAAGAACTAGTTGAGCACCGGGGGTGTGTTTGTTGACGAAACACTCCCTATGGGTCACCGCAGGGGTCTGTTGCCGCTGGTATTACCTGGTTTCCCAGATCTATCATTCCCGGTGTTAGTTTGCGGTTATCAGGTATGAGATCAAAGAAACTCGGTTGATGTGAGGGGGCTTGAGTGGTGAGCAGTCCGGCTTTTGGCGCCTTGGGCCTGGACAGGACCGGTTTGATGCGCTGGCATGCATGACGGAATATGCACAGTCAGGCCCACCCTGTCAACCAGCTCATCGGCCCAACCCCAGTCTGGCAGCGGCGCCAAAGAGGAGGGAGGGAATGAAACCAGAAGACGGCGGGAAGAGGCAACCGGGCATCTCAGTTTGGAAGAAAGAAGCTGGTGCTGCGAGGATTCGGCCATCTCGACTCTTTCGACGTCGAGGCTGCATCCAAGTGATTGGTCCCCAAAAACCAAGAGCCTTTGGCGCCGCAAATCCATCAAGTGCATGCAGCTTCTTGCCGCCCTTCTGAGAACCGCCGCTAGAATGGGGTACAGACAAGCTCGGTTCGGGTTGCACGAGAGTGTGCGGGTGTGGGAGTGGGGAAGTCCAAGATGCAACACCGACAACGTGAGGGACAATGTGAGGTTCGATCTTGCGAGGGAGAGTGTTCCGTGTCCCTCAATGAGAGAGGGGCCCAGGTGTCGGGATGGACAAGTGACAGAATGAGAAATATTTATACGCACCAACTCTAGGTCCGAGTGTTTGGCTTGCTCGTTGCTGGATAAGACACGCGTCAAGTCCCCAAGCTGGCGGCGCGTCAGTACGGCCACGGTGCGATTGAAGTAAATAATGAATGTGGCGATGGCCTCGAGTGGTTCCAGTATCGTCGGGGAGCAAAGCGGGATGCAACCGCAAAAAGAGAGGCGGTCGGCGGCAAGGCCAGGCAGGAGGAAGGGGATATCAGAACAGGGTACTTACACAGCAGTTAACGGACCGCTGTTGGACAGGGCACAGCGCGTCAACAGTAGCGGTGGCGCCTGGAAATCAGAGCCGCAATAGATCTGGACGACGGCGTCGTTGATTGAACGCCTGGGAGATCGCGTTAATTGCGGTCCGCAGGCAGGGAGTATCACGGGACCGGGCCGCGGCCAATGGTGAGACTGGTATCGATGCTGGCGATGGTGATAGGTTTCTGGGGCTGATGGTGTTTTGGCTCGCTGATTTGCTGTGCCGCGATCAGAGTCTCGTGGGTTGCCTTTTTGCGCTCGACCGTTGACTGGCTGGAAATGGAGCTAAAGTTGTTTGGGAGCGAATAGTTTCTCCGAGTGGAGATGAAACTCTCAGGCGGTTCCTGTGGCGAGGTGTGAGTGGGTTTTGCCTTCAAGCAAGCAAGATATGGGTCTGATATTCCGTGATCCTGCTCATCAGGTTGGAAAGATCCCTGGGAATGTGCTGCGCATTGCATCAAAAGCAGACCCAGCAGCCGAGAATCCCCTGGCCTGGCCGGGCTGTCTTGACCACCAAGTGGGGCGGCAGTGCGAACAACTCCGAAGAAGAGGCTGAGGGCAGACCGGCTGCGGGGAGTGCAGACGACGCAGCAGCAGTACGGAATACGGAGCATGGACGTACCTGTCTATTTTTTACTCTCCTGAAATGCAGGGCTGTGCCTCTTGAAGGATGGCTGGATCCTGACGATGAGCGCACAACAAACGCGAGTGGCCGGCTTGCCGCTAGACGGAATCGCAAAGGCAGACAGCGACGGGGATAAAATGACTAAGCGAGGCGACAGGCGACAGGAGACAGGCGACAAGCGACTGGATTGGAAGCTTGGGCGCGAGATGGAATGGAATTGGTCCGCTTCTGTCAGTTGACAACTCCTAATTGGACTGCGAGACTGTCGCGGTTGCGATGGACGGCGGCCGTTGATTTGATGGAATTATTTTGGGTTCGGGTCGGCGTCCCAGCGCTGGAACGCTTGACTGTGGGGAGGGCGATTGGGTGCTTGATTGGTTGTGCGAGGGAAAGGAGGAGAGACGAGGGAAGAGCCTAACGATGATTTGAGGGAGCGAACAGATCTTTAACGTTTGGATTTGGTTGGATGAATCAGCTAGCGAAGTGGGGCACCCTCAGAGGATTTTGCAGGTGGCTGGCGGGGTTGATGTAGGGTTGAGGGAGGGGTCCAGCCCCGAGAATGAGGGGGTGTCAGTGCAGGAAAGTGCCACTTGCGGGGGAGCGGTCAACTGAACTTTTGCGCGGCAAGTGGAGCTGCAGCGCGTGTGTCTTAAACTTTTTATCAATCGAACCCCACGCGTCTTCCAGGCTGGACCAAACTCGCGTGTTGCAGCTTGAGAGCGGATGAGCAGTGCTAATTACCGAAATGGTTGAATGTTCATCATGATCCAAGCAATCGGTGTACGGAGAGTGACGAAGGCCTCTCCTGCGACAGTTTCACTTGGCCCGACCAAGTTCTCCGTTGCCTGCTTTGATTGCGGATGACGTGACGCAAGCGGTGGTTCGGGCTGGGCGCGACACGGCCGACCACGACAGGGAAACACAGAATATGCGGAAGGCGGTGCGGGAACGCCTTCGAATGTTCGACTGCGGCTTGGGTAACGTCACGCACCTCGTCGTCGGCTAACTGTGCTGGCACGGGGCCTGCTAATACAGCGAAAGACACTTTCCCAGCAATCAACAAGCTGACCGCTGGCCCCCTCCGCCTCGTTATCAAATTCCGATATCAACGATCCTACTGAGGCAACTCGGGATGCCTCAGCCGCCTACCAGCCCCCGCTGCCAGGACAAGCAGGGCCTTGACTTCACCGACGATCCCTCCACCACCTCTTTCACTGCTTGGCGAGAAGCCGCCTCCCAGCTCTGGCTGTCATATTTGGACCGGCCCTAAATTCAGCCAGACCAACGTCACCTCAGGACACTCTTCGGCTGCGGAAACAGGGAACACGCGCCGACGCGTTCGAGAGTCTTATCTCCAGCATCGACAATCCAACGCACCCCATCAAGTCCACCCAGCCCGACTCGCGCAGTGTTCAACGGCAGCTAGGCAGTCAGTCACCAGTCTAACCACGATAAGCTCGAAACTCGCAAACACAGTCGAGATCGATTCAATGTTTTGTTGCGACCACCAGGTGCCGGACCAGGGGGCCGGGGATGCAGGGAGCAGTGCCAAGTTGGGTCGTGACGACAGTGGCCAGCGCATCGAGGTGCAGAAAAAAGCTCGGGCTCCAGCCTCCAGCCAGCCAAAAAGTCGGTGTGGGCCCCAGCTCCACACCCAACCCGTCTCGGGGCTTGTCGCAATCGCATGCGACTGGCAGAGGCGGTCAGCCATCAAGTCTTCCAGAAACACACGGGGGACGTCATGCAGTCCAAGATCGCATGTCTTTAACCTTTCTCCCCCGTATTCTGACCGACAGTGCTGCAGTTCCGCGTTGCAGAGAGAGGGAGGGTACGGTAGACGCGCCGCTGATGCAACTGAACTTGGCGGGGGGTTCCGTGATGATGATGACTGGGCCAAGAACGACTTAGCCAATACTCTTATTAATAAAGCGGAACCTCGCAGAGACAATACACAGTATATCGGAAACACAAGAAGGGCCCTGGAACGGATGCACGCCGTATGCAAGGAGAAGCCTTGCATGAACATGAATCCCCGATCCCGATCAGGTGACGGCGCAGAGCACCGACCAAAACGCCGGATGACTTGTCTGATGTCGGGACACGAACTGCGCCACTTCCCCGCAGGTCACTCGGCTGCTGTCGGGTCCGGACGGCGGCGGGAAAGCGGAGCGGCCTGCAGGCCAGAAGATCGTTGGATCAGAAACGCCGGAGGCTGCAGAGGTTCGTGTCTTATGAATGGTCGAAAAATGCACGCAAAAGCTTGTTGACGACTTTTCGCGCCGCCCACTGGCCGTTTTATGAGCGAATCACTGGAGCGCATGACCCTAACCCTTCAACTGCCGCTATTCCCACTCTTCGCAGCCTCGCTGAACCCCCCCCAATTCCACCACAATCACAAAATGCTCCATTTGTTTCGGCCAAACCACAGCATTTTTCAACCACGCTCCCACGCCGCAAAACTGGGCGTGGGTGTTGCTATCTCCCGGGGAGGCTAGCCAAAATACAAGGTTGCACTCATCTCCCGAGGCGCGTAATGGTCGCCATTTGTACCGCGATAGTCGACGGAAACCCCCCAAATTGCCATTCAATGCCGCCCGCCTTGCTGGCCCGATCATCGATGCAATCTCGCTCCTGAATAGTACTCGCTCACGGCAGGACCGATCAGCGCGCGTCGCATAGCGCGGAACCGGACTGGGCCTGATGACCATGGCGGTCGCTCTGCCAATGAGCGCCACCATCGCGTACCGTGTCACGACCCGGCGTTGGCCAGGTATTCGCTCGGCGGCCTAGCCCGCCGCCCCTAGCTCCCGCAACTTGCTACGGTACCCCGGATTATGCGGATGCAGGGAGCTCTCGGTCCCGGGCCCCTTCCAACCAGGGGTTTCTTCGTCACTGTATCGCTTGACGTGTGTATCCGTACATAGGGTGATCTCCCCAGCTGTCCATCCCAGGGTCACTCTTATGATGCGCAACAACGACAACAACAGCCGCAGACCCTGCCCCCTCCGCTGCCCCAACCTGGCTCTCTCCCCGCCCGTGGGGAGCCGCAACCCACCTTGCCCAGCCGTCGATCCCCCCCCCCGGATACCATCACCATGACATCGACCGTGAACATCATCTCTCCCGCGCTCCTCACCAGACCAATTCGCGCTACGACCCCCCCCCCCCGGCCAAAACGCACAGGGCCCCAGGGCTCGCTGCCCGGCGGCGGGCGAATGAGAGCGTCCAGACGCTGCTTCTCCATTGCGATTCGACGCCCGCACTCATCATTAACTTCCCCCCCCGGCCCCCCACCACACATCTCTTGGCGGGCTCTTTGCTTGCTCGTGCTGGATGGGGGCTTGGCCGGGCTGGCGCTTACCGCGTGCAGACTGTATGTATGTGGGGAGGCTGAATGTCGAATTTTGGCGGCGCCGGCAGGTCGGTTGCCGAAAGGATGAGGCGTCTCCGTGTTGGGACGCTTGGCCTGGCTGTGGGTTGTCGATTGCGGAAGTTGTGTGGGGGTTTCGGAGGGCGTGGGCTCGGGATGGAGCATTGTGGCGTGGTGGGCTGGCTGGATTGGGAATGGGGAGGTGGGATGGTGTGCTTCGTTCTTGGACAAGGCTATTGTTGTGATTGTTTTGTCACGGGCACTTTGCTTGGTCCTTGGGGGTGAGTGGAGATGTAATGTTCTTGTGCCTGTCCGGGGAGAGGTTGCGCCCCCGAGCATAAGGATGATACGCTGCCATGTTTAGATGGGTGTTTACCTCGCGCCGTGAGTGTGCAGAACGCTCAGGCTTGGTTCAGCCGGTTGCTAATTACCGTGTGGGTATTTTGCGGTTGGACTATCCATTCCTTGTCAGCGACGCCCCTGGATGGCTGTGACGAGACTTGGACAAATATTCAGAGCTGTGGTAAACCAGACATGCCGGCTCATGCATTAGATCTGACACCCTGTATTTGGTTTACTTTGCATCCCACACTTCTGTGTCCAGGTGGCGTTCATCCGCCTGTTGTCAACTCAGAGCAACCCGTGGGAATCGAAGCTTGGCCCCTGGATGGGGGTGGGGTGGGCCACAACCACTACCAAAACATGCCGCCGCAATCAGAGGGATTTGTGTTGTAAATTTGTAGTTACGGTAAAGTTTGGTGAAAGTTCACGCTGATACCCTTTCTGTTAGGCGCTTCTACCTCTTCGCGGTATCTGAAACGAGGCGGGCGAGACGGGGTTCTTCCTTGAGCTGCATTGAGCTGTTCAGACATCGACGGCGAGGCATCACCGGATTTCCGAGAATTGCCTGTCACTAGAGGTCGTTCTGAAAAGGCTGATCCCCGTGTTCTCGCCTTGCGTGAAGCACTATTGGTGATCATCGATTCCATATACCCGAAGCTCGATGGGCATGCATCTCGGTTGAAGCACCCATGATCGGAGATGATGGACAAATGTATAGCTATACCCCCAGTCACATGTGCTACATAGCGTGATAGGCTCGATGTGCTGACTATCTTTGAGTGGTTACCAGGTCCACAATAACCTTGCCCCTGAATCCGAGCAACGCTACCACAAGGGTGTCGAGACATTCCCTCGTTAGCGGTAGAGTCTGGCTAAAGTCTTGGATGATCGGCGTTATCTCCCTGACGAAAGCACGGCGGACTTTGACTAGCACTAGAGCCTCATTTGCGCGGCGAGGCGGCCCGGGATTGGTTAATGCCCAATATCACCTGTGTCTTGCTCTTGGCCAAAACTCGGTGACGGTGGCGGCGGTGTGGCATGTTGCCCAAGGGCTTGGTAAGGCATCCTCTTTTGGTATTCCAGCAGAAGTCCGGATGATGTCTCTGCCCTATAGCGACTATAAAGACGAGCTCGCAAAACTGGCTGTGCTGACACGACTCGTCGTTGTTCGAAAAACTTGCATCAAGAAGGATTATGGACCAGAGCCATGCAATGCTCCAAAGAGTCAAGACACGACACCAAAACGGACCGCCCGAGACTCCAGTATTGTCAGGGGCCACGGGGTCATAGGTCATAGGCCCTGGAGAATGGAGAATGGAAGGAAACCAGCAGGACTTTTGTCACGGATGGAAAGAACGACCGAGAGGATAATCGATCTAGACTGGATTTAGTGGTTACGAACGTGAACTCCGACAGGCAGGTACCCCCCAAACTAGCGACATTAAGAGCCTGCGTCAAGCTGACTGCATGGAATCGTTCCTGTACCAAAAGAAAACAGAGACTGAAGTCTCATCGAATCCCACGTTTTGCCCAACCCGCGCCATCATCACTGCTGCGATGAACCTACCAGGTATGCATTCGAGTTGCAGGGAGTTGCCCGAACCCATCGTGACTGACAGGACTTCCAGATTGCCAGACGCAAACAGCAGCTTGGATTGTAGTTAACGGTCCTACCCTCGCGCTGTACATGCTGTCCTCAAAACGCTCTGGCCGGCAGCTACTTCCACGGTTCCCTCCAAGCAACGTCATAATACATCGCCGAGGAGAAATAGACGACTCGCTGTTCTCAAATGGCAGTTACGGCACCTGTGAATCGCATAATGTTGGGTGTCCTTCACCATCGGAACATCCTCGTCGCCTTGGGAAGTCCACAGAAGTCATCTGCCACACTTGTATTTCATCAGAGTCAGATATTCCCCGTTACTTACCAGGGTCTAGAGCCAGGATCCAAGACTTCACGGTCGGCCAAGCAAATGAGTCCCTTCACACCTCAAGTAGAAGTACAAAATACTTCTGGAAGCGTGGCCCCTTGAGCCCCGGTCTTTCCCCTCCCTCGTTGGCAACAAGTGTCACCGCAGATCCGTCAGGAATGCACTGCGTCTTCAGAGCACGCGTCGTACTGGACTGCTAACCAGTACCTACCACGGATGTTACATGGAAATGGGTCACGACAGAAAACCAGCTTCGTCCAGGGATGGAATTTCTGCCCAAGTCACTCCTCCCGAGTCCCTGACATACCGGCACTTCCCACCGGCACAGCCCCGCATTGGTTACTATTCATCCTTCTCCAGCCTCAATCAGCGTTTACTGAGATCAGGCAGTTGGTTGAGAATGTTGATATGTAGGAGCTAGCTGCAGGACCGCAGCCTTCCCTGTTCATTCGATCGTTGGGCGCTTCGACAGCAGGGGAATGAGGAGCGCGGCCACACGTCCTCTCGACCTGGACTCAGTCGAGGCTCCCAGCCGTAGAGAAGGTCCGAATTTAGACTCAAGCGAGCCATGATTCCGGGTTCTGAACACATTATGGTGCTCGCGTCGCCAAGTGGGCACGGAAAGTATGGCCATTTCGTGGCGGGCAATGCATAGAAGGCAGATGGAAGCGCTATGCCACTCGATCCTGCTGTACCACAGCCCGACCGCGAGCTACTTTGCACGTACTGACCATGAGTTCCTCTCGGAGAATATGGCTACTGTGGTCTGTGTGGCGTGGCCAAGCGGCAAGTAGGATGGACCAAGGAGCGCACGCGGTTACCCAATGCTCATACGTGGCAGCGATGCCGTTGTGCTTCCCACAGCGGGTATGGCGCAACACCACGGGCCAATGGCTTCTGGGCTGGGGGATGCATTACTACCGGGAGCGACCAGTGGCTAGCGCCTCCATCCCACACCTGATCCCCACGAGCTGGGGTGAAGCACCAGGATGCGGAGGATCAATTTGTTGACAGCCACGATCCGTTATCGGCATCAGCTTCTGGGCTGCGACTCGACGAGGAGGGACGCTGTCCGGAGAACGACAAGCAAAGTCGACAAGTTGGAGATCCCCAGCCGCTGTTATGGCCGCAAGGCGTGGCCAGCTCCGCAAATATGATGTACGGAAGTGGTGTTGTCAGAGGAACAGGCGCGCGCTCTGTGGGTATTATATTCCCGAGACCAAGGTGGTACAGGGACTGATCGAGTATTTGAGATGGTGAGCCAATGATTCGGCGGTGGTTGCCCGTGAGGGACGTACCGAGGCTGACAAGCTGTGCCCCTAGCCAACAGAAGCCCGACGAGCTGCCAGTGTTCTTGCAGTCGCGTCAACAGCCGCCGAAGAGTGTTGGTCGCGGCTCGATCAGAGGCCCTCTGTTACGGCCTGGGGAATAAGCGCGGCCACACACGGCAGCATTCGCAGACGGGCCACCACTTGATCTCCCGGCCGAGGGAAACGACGAAGCGACCTGCCAAAGACACTGCGGGACGGAGCGCGCGCTCAGCAAAACATGCAGGATGGATGGCGACCGGAAAGAATGATTCGGTCACTGGCCCTGGCTGGTGAAATCGACGGGCATGCAGAAGCTTACCCGCCCGGTGGCATCTCTCGACTGCAGAGGGCAGGCGGCTACAACCTTGTCCAATCTGCCGACCAAAACGAGCGCCCGAGTGCATACATATATGTTCTGGATCCCCACCATCCTCAAGCCAGCAAAAGACGGAAGGTCCCTATCCAGCTCGAAGTCCAACCCGCACACCTCGCTCACCCCTCCTCCGGTTCGCTCTGCCCAGGAGTCGACGCATCAGTTTCACAGGCCGGTCCCGTGAACGTAATTTCTCCCCCCCCCCGGCCTCCTAGCGGTATTGTGGCTGCTGCCAGTGGTCGTTCTGCCCCAGGCCTTCCCCGCACACGACGCTCCAAGCTGTTTCTATTCCCGACGACGGTGTCACGGCACTTGGCCTCGAGAGTTGACGTCGGGATCTTGTCGTTGCCACCCGCTCCTTGACGTCCACCGTCCATCTGGTAAGCGGCAAGGCCTGGCCAATCATATTGCCCTGTACTAATAATATAGCATTAGCGCCCATCCCTGCCGGGCTACTGCAGGCATCCACCAATCGGACGCGAGATCCACGGCCTGGGCGGTTGGGATAGCGACGCCATCACGATCCGCGGTCGCGGTCTTTGGTCACTCGTGGCAAGCAAGCACCATCCACAGTGCTGGGCCCGGCGCCTTTTGTGTTTTCCTGTTTCTGCGAATCGGACACGGCGCGTTCTCCTAGTAAAGGCGTTCCGTTCCTTTAAGGTTTGACACGTTTGCCCTTCTCTTGGTCCCTTTCCGTGGTCCGTCCCCGCGAACCAACAATTTAGCTGACCAGACACGGATCCA
Source organism: Trichocladium antarcticum (assembly GCA_033297235.1). Taxonomy (NCBI): domain Eukaryota; kingdom Fungi; phylum Ascomycota; class Sordariomycetes; order Sordariales; family Chaetomiaceae; genus Trichocladium; species Trichocladium antarcticum. The sequence continues at coordinate 438,512 of MU853422.1, forward strand.
GTCACAGTCCCTACACAATTTCCCTGTCTCAGCGCCTGGCCATAGCACAGCAGGCAGTAAGTTCTCTCTATCGTTATCTCCCAGCATCCCCCAGGCAGCGCCGTTTCTAGGGAGGAAACGGCGGCGAAATCAGCGAAGAAGCACATCGAGGGAGCCAGCTGCTGCACCCCAAGTCACATCACAGCCGCCGACCCCCCTGTCTTGCTGTCGCTTCTCGCCTGCCAAGGGTTGCCCCACCCTGTGCCGGCCCCCTGATTTGCCGCTGCTTCAAGCCCCCCCCCAGTGACGAGGTGCGCTGTCCACCCGCCTGGGCAACCCTGGCTGCAACGCGGTTGTTTCTTCAATCCTCCCTAGGTGCCAGTGCCACCGGCTAACGCTGCTCAGCTGTCTTTCAGCCAGTCATTCTCTTCCCTTGTGCTCACCACAGCCCCCACCTCGACGGCGGCCCGATTTAAACAAGACCAGCAAACAGCACTGGTTGCTGTCCTCCTCCCACACATCTTGCGCCAACCCACCGTTCTGGGTCCTCCTCAGTAGCCTGCGCGGGGAACCACAGCTCAACCCTGCTGTTTCGAGCCTGGACCATCGTCCGTTTGCGTTTGCCCACACACCCCCTTCATATAACCATTCGCTACCCACCCTCGCGCACCTGCTGGCCCTCCTCCCACCCAACTG
>MU853422.1:439231-466824 GCA_033297235.1 Trichocladium antarcticum
CCCCCCCCCATCCCCGAGGTGAGTCGACTGGCAAGTCGTCTCCGACATACACACGTCACCATGTCGTCCAAACCCAGTCTCAAGATTTCGACACCCGTCACAGCAAACTTCCCCCATATCCCGCCATCCGCATCAGAGCTCCGCTCGGCTGTGTCCCTCGCTTCCGCTGTTTCGGCGGGCACGCCGCTGTCTGCCGTCTCACGGACGTCGGCCTTCCGGGACCCGATCCCGTCGTGCGGACTGCCGTCAGCCGGCCTTCTGTCTGCCGGCCCATTCAGCGCCGCGCTCAAGTTCGAGCATGACCTTCTCAAGACGCCCATCACCCCGCCGGTGGCCTACTTGGATTTCCTGAAGAGCATCGCGCTCGTCTCACCAAGCCTCGCATCGCCACCACAGACAGGAAAGGCCATCCTGAACCGAACAAGCACTACCGGCAGCACACTCAGCAGCAGCAGCAGCCGGAGCAGTGGCTCGACAGACTCGGACGCTTCCGGGAAGGACAAGGGCGACGAGATGGAGAGCGCGCCGTCGACAGCGCGGTCCGACCTGAGCTGCGAGTGCGATGAGAAGGACAAGGACAAGGGCAAGACGAAGAAGCCTGTGCCCATCAACACGAAGAAGCCGTATACCCCTCGCGGTCCCACCTGTCCGCTCTCCGCCCCGCCCGGAGGCGCGTCCGTATTCCCGAGCCTGAAGCTGCCCGCATCGCCCGCCATCACAACCGCGGGCCTCTACTCCCCAAGGTCGCCCCTCAGCGCCGCATCGGTGAGGTCGCCCTTTGACTGGGATGCGGCCCTCAAGGCACGGAGATTCGCCGAGACCCCCGGCTCGAAGCGCCCGGCCGCACCCGATGCGCCCACCAGCGCCGCGGCCCCCGGCACACCGGGCACGCCCGGACACGCCAAGCGGGAGCCGCGGTCGAGCATACGGCACATCCGCGAGGTCGTCACGCGCACCGTGACATACACGCCGCGGATGGCGCCCGCGCCCAAGGGCAAGAGGCGGAAGATCGACCCCGAGACGGCCGTCAAGTCGTGAGCGGGCCGCCCGCTGACTGGATGATGGATGGAGACCGATGAGGTCGCCGCATACATAATGTCCGGGACCAAACCCCGTCCCGGAACCATCGCGGCGCTGGATGCCGCCGCCCACGAAACCCGCTCCTCTTCGAGCTTTTGTCGATACCACCTTGGCACACACACACACACACACACACACACACAGCACAGGACGCGCCCGCGCCGGGCCGAGCAGGAACTGGACAGCGGCCGAGGGGCTGTGGGCGGCTGGAAGCCATTTTTAATTTTATCTTTGTTTCACCGGCGTCAAAAGGACGCGCGGATGGATGGATGGATGGATGGGTGGACGGACGGACGGGGGTTTTGCGCTTGGAAACTGCGCGCGGGCGAGCTGCTGGTTGGTGCTATATTGCCTACCTACCTACCTACCTCCTACCTACCGCCGGTACTGTGGGCTGTCCATGATGGATGGCAGGGATAGCAGGGATGACAGACAGACAGACAGACAGACAGACAGGGCACGGCGTCTCTGGCGTTGCGGGCGGCGCTCCATTTTCTTTGTCACTTTTTTTTTTTTTTCTGCTGTTGTTTTGCTTTGGGTTGTCCTGTTTGTCTCCTGCCTGTCACAGTTGGCATTGGGATGGATGGATGGGATTTGGCGTTGGGACGCGGTTCCTGGCGTGGAAAGACGCATGCATGCTAGGATGCGGTCTCGGGGTGGGGATGTACATACATGGCTAGTGGGGGGAGAGAGAAGAAGGGAGCGAGGACGACTGGAGATAACCATCCGCATGTACATACATACACTGTAGGCATGTACGCAAAAGACGGTGGTGTCGTGTTCTCGCTGGCTGTCTGCTACATACATACATGTGTGATTGTTTGCTGGTGGTGGGTGGGTGTCGCGTGTGGAATTGGAGGCAATGCGGCGCGCCGTTGTGGCTCTGTTTGTTTTGATGCCGCCGGACCCGGCCAAGCAGATACGGATAAGTTCGCCGTCATGCCATGGTGGTTGTCGGCGGCTTGGCCGCACGATGGTGGCCCACTCGTCGCGCAATGCGCCCCTGGCTGGGTGGGCAAACGGCCTGATACCAACTTTGTGTGCATGGCTGATTCTGTGGGGATATTTGCAAATTCTGGGCCAGTTGGCTTGCGAGGCACGGCGTGCGGCGTACACAGCGAGTCTCTGTCTGTCTGTCTGTCTGTCCGTCTGTGCGGTTGTGTTGCTCCGCCATGAACGGAGTGAGCAGCATGTGCTTGGGCCTTGGCAAGCTGCGAGGTTCTTCGGCCAACCGCCCCCCCCGCCACGCATATGCTGTGATCGCTGAGGAGATCTCTTCTTTGTGTCACATGACAACCGTCGTCGTCTTGCCGTTTCCCACCACCTCACTTCCATCCATCCCCCATCCCCCCTCACTAGCACTAGCACCAGCAGCAGCAGCAGCAGCAGCAGCAGCGCAACCCAGACTCAGACGCCCGGAGGCTCCGACCCCCCATGCATGCACACGCAAAAAAAAGCGGCACGGCGCCCGCCCCCCAGTCCAGTCCGTCCCAACCGGGCCCTAGCGCCATCCCGCCCGCATGGCTCGCGCCCCGCCGCCCTGTGAGTGGCCCGTCGCGCTGGCTAAGCGCTGTGAGGAGGGGGACGCGGCGGGGCGGATCCCTGTGTCTGCTGCTGCGGCCGAGTCGAGGGAGTCGAGTCGAGTGGATGGCGCGTCGCGTGTCTGTTTCTGTTGTCCGGTGTCGTTGATTGGTTGGTTGCGAGTGATGAGGGAGGAGTTAGGCGCCCGGCGGGAGGCGGTTGATGTATGTATGTACATGTGTGTACGGATACAGAATGTACATAATTAGGTAGGCCACATCCACCAAGTTCCCTGCCCCTGGCTTGCTGCATCGTGCAGTTCGAGCCGCCGGGCAGCGCTCGTTCGGGGTTCTAATATATTGCCGTCACGGTGAAGAGCTGCGAATGTCGGTGTGCCGCCGCTTGCATCGCAGAGAGGTCCGACCATGGACTGCGGCAGCTCATCGCGATACCGGTCCCTCTGATTGGCGCTGGTCGGATGGCTGTGTTGTGGGACGGAGTCTTGCAGCCGTCAGAGAGTCGCCGACGATGCTGCGTGCGGTAGCCCACATGGCGGCGTGGGATTGACGCGGCTGAAACAACTCCTTGCTCGCTTCGGGCGGTGCGCCGCACGTTCCAGACACCCGAAGAAGGTTTCGAAACACCTTCGTCTGGGGGGGGGGGGCTCCTCTATATTTGGCCCTTTTAATCTCCTCCCGTGTTTCCACGTGGGTGGTGCCCGTGGTTGCCGACCCCTGCGCGTTCATGCTGTGTAATCTGTAACGCAGTCCGTTCGGAGACGGCAGTCTCGAGAATCCCACCACACACGGCCTGGGCCTCGGAGATGAGGTTGCCTCAACCACCCACAGCCCGCACCTCCCGCGCCACCGCATTGCACAGCGCGACGCGGACGCCCGCCCCCGTGAGGACGTTGATCCAGAGGCGCTGCGTGTCACTCAGACGGTCGTTGGCGCTCTTCACCTCGGCAAACATGACCTCGCCCTTTCGGCTGCCATCGCCGTCGCCGTCGCCGTCGCCGTCGCCGTGAGCTGCCCGCCACAGGATGAGATCCGGCACACCGCCCCCGCGCGCCCTGTACTCCTGCGCCATGACCTTGCACACGGCGGCCAGCGCCTCGCCGCCAAAGCAGGCCACCAGCTCCCTCAGATCCGCAATCTCAAAGTCCCAGTTCAGCCCCACCACGCAGGGGCGGCGCTCGTGCTCGCGCGTGTGGACCTCGCCGAGGATCCTCTCGGCCGCGCCGTTTGCGATCTCGACCAGCCGGTGGTTGATCGGGCTCGCGCGGGCCGGGTAGAAGGCGTCGGTGTGCAGGTCGAGCGGACACGTCTGGTACGCGGTCTGGAAGACGTTGGGGATGTAGACGAAGAGGACGTCGAAGAAGAGATAGGCGAACAGCGTGCGCAGGATGCCGCCCTCGCTGTGGTAGCCCTTCCAGCCGCGGCCGCGGTAGTCTGACAGGCACATGCCCTCGACGCTGACGTGGAGGGGCTGGCCATCCGCGCCTGGATCGCCCAGCTCGTCAAGCCAGATTGTTTTCGTGTTCGGTCCGCGGCCGGCGTTGCCTTTGACGTCCGGACCGTCGCGCACCAGCCGGATGCCCTGCACCGTGTGCTCTTCCGGTTCGCGGAGCTTCACATGGCCAAAGTCGTGCTGGAGACGGCGAGGGACACGCAACCTCCTCTCGAGCTTGACCAGTCGCTTCTGCAAGTCGTGGTGGTAGATGAGATGGCAACCGCGGTCCTCGAGAGCGGCTTCGCACGTCGTCACAGCAATCCGCTGCCAGTGTTTCCTCCGCACCTCGGGGTCGGGCGAGACGGGGTGCGAGTCGGCCTCCCACATATACCGCTCTTCCAACAGGGCTTTGCGCTGGTACCAGGACCCGCGGCGGGCTGGATGAAACAAACACTGGCCGAGGAGCTCAACGAGGAGTCCGTGTTCCTCCCTGTGCTTGTGTAGACGGCCCAGGGCGTAAGCGGCCTTGTGCGCGATGCGGGTGAAGGCATGGCCGGCGTTGAATCGGCGCAGGTATCCCCCTTCGCCAAACTCGTAGACGTGATCCTCGCGGTGGCTTTCCTCCTCGATCAGCTCTCTCCAGCGCGGCGCAATGCGCTCGAAAACGTCGAGGATCTTGCGAAACCCTTCCTCGCCAGGAGGACCGTTTAGCTCGAGGACCTTGTCGACCTCGAATTGCTTTCTCATCGAGAGCTCAAACTCGAGGAGATGGCGTCGGGATGCGAAGATGTTGGACCGGCAGACAATGTATTCGGGATAGTTCCTCCTCGCCATCTTGGCCAGAATGATGGTTGTGAGAGACTTCTCGGTCCATTCGGTCGAGCGGTAGAAGACTAGATGTACACGCTCGAAGAGCTTGAAGATGGGCTCGGACAGGCGAACAAGTGGCCCTGTTATGGCAAGGATCTTTTGGAGATAGTGGGCGTTTCGGTTCGAGTCCTGCTTTTCCGGGCTGTCCCTGGAATCCAGGCCGTTCGAACTGGACCGCCGCACGCCTACAGCCATCAGGCCCGCCTGCTGGGCACTTACGCGACAGAAGACCCTGAGGAGGTCGGCTTTGTTCTTGCCCTGCACCTTCGCCTCTTTGGCGAGCGCCTTGAGCTCGTCTAAGCCCAGCAAAGACGCGGCCTCCTCTATGGTTTTGATGCATGATTCTGAGGCATCGGCAAAGGCAAAAGTGTCACCTAAAGACCATGCTTGGGCATCTTGGACGGCCTCGTCTTCTGACCCGGAACCTGGCCCTCTATCCGGCAAGGGCTGGAGCTCCAGCAGATCGGCGACAGCACGGCCGATGTCTGCAATGTCACTGTGATAGCCAAGACGCTCGATACGGTGCCACAGGGCAGTCTTGCGCAAGAACAGGCGTACGTACCTGCGAAAGTCAGACGGTCCGGCGGCGGAGATGGCGGAGAACCAACAAATATTGCGACTCGTAGCTCAGTCCTCGCCATCGGAGGAAGACACACTTCTCCTTGTCGTCAAACAGATGAGCCTCGTCTTCGAGGACAGTGTCCAGGGCAAGATTGAATGCGTCGACGTAGATGGAGCTTTCCCCCCGAACCCAGTTGCGCGTGTCTATCTTGGCAGCAGCGTCGTCGGTATCTGGGGGAGCTCGGGAAGCCCGCATGGTCTCATACTCGTCGATTGCGCGTTTGTCTGCCGCGACTTCGGGTAACGAGCTCTCGAATGCTGTTTGGTGCTGGGCCATAGAAGGTCCATCATCATCAGCATCCGAGTCGCCGGCGACACGGTCTGCATTCAGGCTGTGTGGGCCATCACCGTTGGGAGATGTTGGATTTGGGCCCTCATCTTCACTGTCGCTGTCCTTCACCTCGCCAATCTCTCCAAACCGAGCCCGCTTTGACGGCGGTTCTTCAGACTGCCGCGGTCGGCTTCTCTGCACAAACCGATCCATAATTGGGACAAGAAAATCCCCATGGCATGTTTCACGAGTGCCGATAATGAGTGTCGGTAACGAGTGTCATTGGAAAGCGCGCATTTCCAAGGTAATCGTGTCGGATGCTAAGTGGCCCAGGCAGAAGGCGGGACACCGCGAAGAGAGCAAAAGAAGAACGCGCCATCTCGTGACTGCGCGTGGATAGGCGGGGCGACAGTGGAGCCCGATTGAACCCGCCCAGCGCAGCTCACAGCGGCCTTCGCATCTCATCTTCGCGCTTGCAGAAAGCGTCCATCAAACCGCCAACAAAGCTCTAACAGCTCCAATTGCCACCGCAAACCACAAACATGTCCGAGCAAGCCCCCCATCCTCCGGCCCCAACAGCAGAACACCCAAACACCAACTCCAACTCCATAAATGGCATCCCGGCCGCCGCCGAACTAACCGACATTTCCATGACCGATGCGCCCACCGACCACCTCGCCGTACGTCCCCCCCTCCTCCCCGTTCCCTCCCTCAAACTTCACACCACCCACACTAAAATCCTCCCCACCAGCCACCAACACAACCCCAACCACACTCAGAAGCAGCGCCCTCCCCAACCCCCCTCCCCCTCCCCATCCCCACCACCACCGACCAGCCACCGCGCAGCACCTCGCGCGCACCATCCGCCCACCCCGACCCATCCACCACAGCCAGCACCGGCCCAGGCACAACAACAGCAACAACAACAGCCGGCTTCAGCATGCCCCCCGAGGCCGCCGCCCACGGCGCGCCGGTGCGGCAGTACATCAACCGCAACATCACGGGGACGCTGCTGGAGGGCATGAAGATTGTGGCGCGGGAGCAGTGAGTGTTCTTCTTTCCTCCTCACTGGCTGGCTGCTGGCTTGTTTGTTCTTTGTTTGTTCCTTGCTCCGGAGCAAAAGAACAACTGTACCTGGGGTGGGTGGGGGGTGTTTTTTCGGCGAATACACCTTATGCTGACAGCATGGCGGATAGACCAAAGGATCCACTGCGTGTGCTGGGCGAGTTTCTGCTGCAGCGGTCGAGGGAGTTGGAGGGGCGGGATTCTGCATCGTGATCGTGCGCGGGCAAAGGGGAGGGGCTGTTGAATGGGGCAGATATGTGGAGGATGGTGAAATTGGGGGTTGGGTTAGATAGGTAGTGGTTGAGGCTCTGGACTTGGTGAGCTGCCGTGGCCGGGCGGCGTAACGGAAACCGGTAGGAAGCATCGATGCGGTCCGATGGCAGGAACTCAACGGCGGAGGGATGGTGCACGGGGAATGGCGCCGCCACGTCTACAATTGGGATACCACTTCGGGGCCGCAGAATAGAGGTTAATGCAATGCATTGGTGGCCTCTAAATCATCCCCATCGCCTCCTGCGCTCCCACGCCCTTTTGTGCAGCGGGAGACAGTCTCCACCCTGTGTCTACTGCAGTGCTCTAGAATGCAAGTTTCCTTTCCATTCCCCAACTCCAATGACCCAGACCGGACCTGCTGGCGACCATGCAGGCGCGGGCCAAGCTGCAGGAAACCCAGACACCCCTCCACTGCGTCCATCAACCCCTTCCTCGACTCGGCGTGCACATCCCGCGATTCGCTTAGGCGACCATGGTGCTGGCAGTCGACGACTCGTACTTCCAGGTGGGGGGGAGGACACCGACGGTCTTGTAGTAGCGCGCCAGACGGTGGATACGGGACTCGACGAGAATGAGGCGGAACTTGGAGTCCCTGTCCTTGCGGTTGCGCTCAAGGTGCTTGCGGACGGCGACAGCCTTGAGGAGCGGTTAGCCTTTCAACCTTTCAAATGCAACACAGCCGCAATCCGCCAGCACGGTTGTGCGAGCGAGGGGGGGGGGTTCCTTACCTTCTTGATGAGCATGTACAGGTCCTCCGGGATATCGGGCGCAAGGCCTGTCACACATCTCTCTGTCAGTCAAACGACCAAGCAGAGGCATTGAGATTCCATCTCGTGTTTCCAAGTCCCAGTTTCTGCCGATTCCGATTCCAGCTCGTGGCGATCGGGCGCAGCGGGCGGTTCAGGCCTGAACTGGGCGATTCCGTGTCGAAAATCCACCTCTTTTTTTTTTCCCCTTTTTTTTTCCAGTCTTGAAAGGAGAGGCTCAATCCATACCGTTGCTCTTCAGGATGCGGAGAATCTTGTTTCCTGGATCGCACGTCGTTAGCATTTCCATCTCGCGCCACACAACTCCGACTTTCCAGGACCACGCATACCGGTGACGATCTTGACCTGGGCAATGCCGTGCGAGTCACGGAGAACAACACCAATCTGCGAGGGGGCGGCGCCCTTCTTGGCGAGCTTGCAGATCTGGTCGACGACCTGCTCGGGGGTGGTCTTGAGCCACGCCGGGACAGTGCGCGAGTAGGGGATGGCGGAGGCGGAAATGCCCTTTCCGTTGCTGTGAAGACGGCCCATTTTGACGGTGTTGGCGGTGGTGACGGGGGTCGGTGTCGAGGTAGATGGACGAGATCGTTGGTCGCTTGCCGGAGGAGGAGGCTTTGAAATTTACGATGCCAGCGATTCTCGATATTCGTGTGGGCGGAGAAATTGTGGTAGGGTCCGCCTGTGATTGGTTGGAGTGTACAGAGTCACGTGTTTATCCCTGACAACTCGACTTTGGCAATTTTTGAAGTGGAGCCAGGCTTCGTTCCATCAAAAAGTCGAAAACTTTCCTGGCAACGCGATCTTCTTCTCTTTCTACGCCAAATAACCACCAACCTTCGGGTCCGGTGAGGGAAACAGGCTGGGTTTCGTATCGTTACGCGCCGGTATGACTTGAGTCTCTGATTGGATAGGTACCCAACCACTTTACAGTAAGTTTTAACATCCTCGTTTCTGTCACAACATACCCTCCATCCTGATGATTACCACATACAACTTATTCTGGTACCTCTTATGCTAGGGTCCCTCGGGACTCGATGAATTAAACGGACTTCTGATTTCTTTGCCTCATACACTTGACATCTCAGCACTCGTCTTGGACCTTAGCTGACTTGTTCGATAGGTTCATCGTATTTAGCAGGCGCTGAAGCGTAGAGTTTCTGTTTTGATTCCTGAACATAGGATACCCAATAAAAATAATACTATCATATCCTTCGCTGTTCCTGACAAGACGCTCGCCCGTGTTGCAATGGCTGAACTCATGATTGCCGCATGCTTTTACGCGCTGCAACCGATTCCTTGGAAGAATAATTGTACATATTGTTTAGATTCCACCTGTGCGAGACAGCCTTCCAACTCCGAGGCCCAGGGAAACACCATCATCTCATCTTGCCACCCCACCGCCAGCTCACACCTTGGATACCTTACGCAGCTCTTGCCGCGGCTATATATCCTTCAGGCTCCTCACCATGCGTTCACATCAAAGTTCTCCTATTCTGTTGTTAGCAAACGGGAAACAGGCCAACCGGTCGAGAATCGGGCATACCTCGGGGAAGTAGGTCGTGACGACGGTGCGGTCGGCAAACTTCCTGCCGGCCAGAGCGCGCAGCGCCTTGGTCGCGGCTTCTGGCGTCTCAAACTTGATGTAGATCTTTCCAACGCCGGCCGACTGCCGGCTGCCACCAACCGGTCGCGGGATCTTGATGGAGACAATCTTGCCGAACTTCTCACACTCCTCCTGGACGTCGTCGCGGATTTCTGCACAAGAAAGGGTCAGCCAAGCTCTAGGGGCAGGGTTCACAAACGGAAGTGCCCGTACCTTCGTAGTCGTCGTTGTCCATAAGCTCGTCCGGCGTCACCATGTTCAGGAGCTGCAGCACCCTGCCGGCTCCGGCGTCGGTGGACGTCGTGCCTGCCAGCATGGACATGGCGTTGACGCCCATCTCGCCGGCGACTTGCGTGATGCCGATGCTGGCTTTGATGACCCTGAGGGCGCGCTCGCCGAGCATCATGTTGTTCAGGCCTTGGATGGCAACGTTGGTGACCGAGGGGTCGGTGTACTCGAGGAACGCAACACCCTAATAGCTGTTAGCTTCGCTGCCTGTGCAAATTTCGGTGCCGGACATACCCTTGACTCCTGCGTGCCGTTGTCCTTGACCAGCACAAACGACTTGAGCTTGCCAAAGCTGACAAGCAGTTCGATAACTTGGTCCTCGGTGAGGTAGAGCGGGAGATTCGCTATGCTGATCTTGTTGGGGCTGTCGATCACCACGCCTGACGGCACCTCCGAGTCGGGGTCGTAGTTCGGGTCCTCGACCACGGCGGGCACGATGTAGTCCTTTGGCCGGCGGATATGTAGGCCGTGAGGCGACGTGCCGCTCCCGTTCGTCTCATCATCAGACTCCATCGTTATGCCATCAAACGCCAAGGCCACCGTCGCGTCCGTGCTGTTCCTGAACTCGACCATGGCAAACGCCCGGTCCGGCGCGATCTGGCTTTGCAGGCAGGGGTCTGCCGTCTCAATGACATTTAACCCGTTGAGCTGGAGGTTGAAGAAGCTGACCAGGTTCTCTTCGGTCGCCGAGGCCGGCAAGTTCGTGATAATCAGGCGTTTGCTCTGGCGGGAGTTGGAGGGCTTGAGGGCGGCGCTGTTGACGGCGCCGCCGGGTTGATTCATGAAGGCCTGAAGCTTGGTCGGATCCATAGCTTGCTGCCGGGGCGCTCCCGGAAGCGGGAACATGCCGGAAAGCTTGGCCTGCTCCGCCGTCACATTGTCGTATCCAGGCGGCTTGATGTCCCACTGTGTCAGGCGCCGTCTCCGCTCCAGAATGGGGACCACGTCGGTGAGATCGGGCGTCGGCTCGCGCTTCTTGGGCGGAGGCGACACGCTACGCCGCCGATCCCGCTGTTCCATCTCATGCTCCTGATCACGCCTCGGCCCCGGCGGCCCAGGCCTGTGTCCACGACGGTCGTCCATCAGATCGCGCTCGGGGCGACGCTCCCGTCTGTCATCACCGCCGTCCCGCCGGCTCCTGCCACCCCGGTCGCCGCGGTCGCCGCGGTCACGGTCCCATTCCCTCTCGCCCCGATCGCCTCCTCGGCGGTCTCCTCCTCCTGGGCGGTCGCCACTTGGGCGGTCGCCGCCTGGGCGGTCGCCACCCGGGCGCTCCCGTCCCGAGTAACGATCTTCGCGCTCGCGGTCGCGGTGGCTCCGGCTGGAGGAGTAGGCATCGACATCGCCGCCATCTTCACGGCGGGGACGACCACTGCGGTAATCGGGGGAACGCGACCGTCTACGTCCGCTGCCTCGGTCTCGAGTATCGCCACGGTCGCGCCTGTCATCGCGGTCTCGTCTCGACGACTGCGGAATGGTTAGCTCTAGCTTCAGCGTACCGCCAGTGGAGATGCGGGTCACGAACGGGGTAGTCGCGAGATGAGCCGTGTCGGCCGCTGTCTGTTTCGCGTCAGTCAAGAGTCAATTTTGCGCCCAGATGTCGCTAATGCATACCCCTGGAGGAGTAATTGTCTCCGTTCATGGTGACTGTTGCTCCCGCTTCTTCAGTTTTGATGCGAGGGTAGTACCGCAGATACCGACAAGCTTCGCGGCGGCGGGATTGTGATGTGGAATTGGCGCCTGCAGTTGTCTGCGAGGCTGCAACTTTTTTGGGCGGCGCGGCGCGGGCGAGGATGGCACTCAGGTGCTTGGGGCGAGGCCAATCTACTTTGGGACTAGCCCCATCCCGCCCTGCAGGTGGTCTCTCCAGAATCCAGATTGCACTGAACGACTCCCAGCGTGGCTTCCTCAGCTTTCGAGTCGCCCAAGTTCCTTCGTTTGTCGACTTTTTCCAGGGTCTTCTTTTGGGCCTTTGGAACTTCCATCTTACTTCTCCTCAGCCGATCCATTCTTGCTCTGCGCTCTCAACGATGGCGCAGAAAGTGTCTGAGTGGCGGAAGCTGCCCCTGAGTCTCTCCGAGCTCTGCATCGACACAACTCTTCGCTGTGGACGTACGTTGGCATTTTATAACCGAGTACTCCTTGAAGCCGTCTTTCATGAATTAGGGCCGGTCTCGTTGGGTCATATTATGACAATTGCAATATACTATGTCAGAAATACAAGCCACTGACAGTCTGCTAGAGTCGTTCCGATGGCGCCAAATCAATAATGAATGGTTCGAGTGCACTACCTTCCTACACAAAGACTGACTCTGATATTCCTCAGGCATTGTGCGCTCCGAGGGCGTATCGTATCCCTCAGACAGGATCCTTCACATCTACACTACAAAGTAACTTGGCCCAAGTTCGCCGTTGAGCCGCTGACACCCCCGGCTTCCTTGACGCCGGCATCCCTTTTGAGCAGAGACAACGACACTGGCGAGGATGACACGCTCTCGCTTCTGCACGACTACTTTGCGCTTTCACTTTCCTTAGACTCGCTCTACAAACAATGGGCTGCCTCCGACCCCAACTTTGCCCGTCGCGCCCCGGCATTTACTGGCATCCGCATCCTCAACCAGGACGCATGGGAGACGCTCGTCTCATTCATATGTAGCAGCAACAATAATATTTCGCGCATCAGCCAGATGGTACAGAAACTCTGTACCTATTACGGTCCGTACATCGGCACCGTCGACGGAGAGCGGCTCCATGACTTTCCCTGGCCCGAGGCCTTGTCAGGCGCCGCTGTTGAGGATCACCTTCGAGAGCTAGGGTTTGGGTACCGCGCGAAATACATCGCTCAGACGGCCCGCAGGGTGGCATTCGACAGGCCCGCAGGATGGCTGCGCCAGCTCCGAAACCCTGATTTCCCGGCATTTGATACAAGCCGCGCCGAGCTGAGGAAAATGGACGGTGAATCTGGTACCGAGCCAGCAAGCTATCGGGCCGCCCACGAAGCCCTTCTAATTCTCCCCGGCGTTGGCCCCAAGGTTGCAGACTGTGTATGCTTGATGGGGCTCGGGTGGGGTGAATCAGTCCCCATCGATACCCATGTCTGGCAGATTGCCCAGCGGGATTACAGCTTTGGGAAAGGAGGCAGGACCAAGACGCTTACCAAGACGATGTATGACGCGGTTGGCGACCATTTCCGCAAGATATGGGGGCCCCAGGCTGGTTGGGCACAGAGCGTGCTCTTCACCGCGAACCTCAAGTCTTTTGCGGAGCAAGCCTCGGCGGTGAAGGTGAAGGCCGTGGCTGACGCGGTCAAGATGGAGGACATATCAACTCTGTCATCGGCCTCATCCGATCTAAGAACGGTCACGGCCAAGGTTGAAGACGCGACGCAGGCGGCGGCGGCGGTCGGGCGAACCAGGAAACGAAAAATAGCGACACCACCAGCGCAGCCGGTCAAAGACGAGGGCAAGCCCGGCGATGTTTTACAGATGGGAACTCCCACACCAAGGAGGAGTAAGAGACGAAAGGCTACAGCTTCGTAAGCCTCTTGTATCTATTCAGCTTGCGTTGTCCGCGCGTCTTGCGGCCGAAACGCACGCCAACTCTGCACTCTGCGGCCACTGACTAATATCAGCGCGCCCGGACTGGCTTTGACCATCAAACCCCTTTGCCGCTAAATCTGCACGAGAGGGACTTCAAATCCGCTAGGTCGCCTGGAACCTCTCGATCCTCCCCGAGAAGACAAGCTTTCACGAACCATCCATCACATCCGTTGTAAATCAAATGACCCCAAACGCGCCGCCATGGGCATCATCAGCACGGACTGCAACGTCAACATGTCGAACGTCGGTAGCTCAACCAAAACGCAGCCCCGGGGGAGCCATATCATGGCAATGCCCGATGAGCTTGTCCTGGCACTGTACCCATTGTTGGCACAGAAGGATGCCAACTCGCTCGGAAGAACATGCAAACGGTTTTCCAACATCCTCCACCACGAGCTCCGTGACGAGGACATTGCCAGCGATTCTTACCGCTCCGCCATCTGGGCGCTTTACGAGAGCTCGGACACCGCCCCGCTGGAACGTGCTGTCGTCGTACACCGGGCCGATCCGAACAGGCAGCTCGACAACAATACAGGCCGAGTCAGGAACGTAGTCTCCGCGAGCCTCGTTGGATACGCCGCCTGGTCCGGCCGACACAAGCACCTCAAATGCCTGTTGGAAAACGGCGGGGAGCCCACCAAGCCAGCGGGTGCGGTCCGCCTCGTCTCGAGTGTCGAAGCCGGGCAGGCCCCCATCCATCTCGCGCTGCTCGGTAACCGCGACGGCATGCCGTACCGCTGCCCGGCCAAAACAATCCTCTGCCTCCTCGACCACGGCGCCGACGGCTCCGGCCTCCTCCAACACACCGCCGACCTCTACCACTGCGAAATCCACGAGCACACGTGCGCAACCCCCATCATCCTCCGCCTCGCAACAGCCCACCTCGCCGCCCAACAACCCTCCTTCCCGTCCCCAGCCCCATCCTCCTCCTGCCCGGGCCCGCCCCAATACCAGCCCACCGCCATCGACTCCGCCCTCGACTTCGTCCTCGCGCGCATGCGCGACCCCCTGCCCGCGCTCATCACGCTCGTCAACATGGCGCCGCCCCCGGCCTCGCCCCCGGCCTCGCCGCCGCTGCCGCCGCCGCCGCCTGGGCCCTGCCCGTCCCCGCTCCACCACCCGCTCACCAAGTGCGTGCGCGCCATGGTCCGCGACAACGACCCGCGCGCGCTGCCGCGCCTGACCGCGCTGCTGGACTGTGTCGGGTTCTTGCTGGGCGGGGGCCGGGGTGATGGCGGGGACGGTGACGGTGACGGTGACGGTGACGGTGACGGTGACGGTGGTGGGGCTGCGGAGCCCGGGGGTCGGGCGGCAGCGACGCGGCTGCTGCGGGAGGCGGTCCCGTACACGTACTGTCTGGTGTCCGGGGGGTGGTGGGTGGCGGACGACCCGCGCCGGTGCGGCCGCGGGCCGGTGGCGGATCTGCGGTACCGGGTGTTTGCGCGGCTGCTGGGGAGCGGCGTGCACCCGGATGTGGTGCCGGCCATGTACACGCGGCCGCTGCGGTCCGAGGTGGAGCTGGCGGTTGGGCAGGAGTGTGCCGGTGCGGGCCGGGGGGAGCCGCCGGATCTGCGGTTTGTGGAGCTGCTGCTGAGGCGCGGCGCTGATCCGTTGCGGATGGACGGCGATCAGAGGTGTCCGTTGGACTTTGCAAGGGGGAATCTGGCGGACAGGGTGGCGGAAACGTTGGGCAGGTTTGTGAGGAAGTCGCCGCCGCGGCCGGCTTGGTGGAAGGGCCTTCGCTAGTTGCGTTTTGGGTCTGCTCCTGGGAGACGGTCATAACGCGGTGGACATTGAAAGTCGGGGGGGGGGGGGGGGGGGCCTCTAGAGAGGCGATTGCAGTGCTCTGTTGCGCTTTCTCACACTTGGGTCTGTGTTTACTGGTGGGAGTTTGTTGAGATTGTGGTCTGTGTTTCTAGATGCGTAAAACGCTTGTCTCTTCGGCTCTACCATCCTGGGAAACGTCATGCTTTTGACTCCCACCTCGTCAACAAACCAACGTTCCACTCTTTGAATGTCCGTTCGGTTAATGGCAGGCACAAGTTGCTCTCTTCCAGGTGCTGGACGACCCTGCCGATCGCCTGGGCAGGCATGTTTATTTCCTGCGCTTCGCAAGTTACTGCCTCCAGCATCCGGTCGGCTTTCTCGGCGGGTATCGGCCGGTAGAGGAGCTTGATCGCTGGCGTGCGGCGCGCAGCACTGCTTGCCGAGTAGACGATGCTGCTGTTGAGCACCCAGACGTGGATGGCAGTTTGGTCATGAGCGTTGTTGGTCGTTTGGGTATCGTCGTTTATTGGTGTTATTAGGGCTTTGGAAGAGCCCGACCGGGACATGGTGGAGATGAGGGTGGCTGCGAGACACTCGGGGATGCCCGGGGCAGCAGCCAGGGAAGACATGCAGGTGATCTGCCACTTGAACAGGGCTACTGCGGAAGTCCTGGAGTTGAAGAAGCCCAGTTGTCCATGGCAGGACGAGCAGAAGACATTAAGCTTGTGGCTTGGGGTGCTTGTGGAGCCAGTCAACGGTAGACTTTGCCTATCCGTTGAGCCATGTTGGTAGCCAGACAGAGAAAACTAAGACAGCAGCTGGTCAGTTACTGAACTGACCGGGAGCTGGAAAGTAGATATGCATGTCCCTCCATGAATCCCCAAACATTCCCGACTTGTGAATGATGGGGCAATATGCGGAGGCTCGACTGTCAGCCAGGAAAGAACAATCCATCCCCTGGAGGAGGTTCATTCTTTGATGGCGATTAAGGCCGGTGTGGTTAATCTGGGGCATTTGTATCGGTGACCACGCCATGGAGGCGCTGAACGCCGGCTGGGCTACCTTCTTGATGCCCCTCCAGGTGTTATCCCTCAAGGCGAGCGGCGGCGTAGGACATGGTTCGCCATGCCCTGGGCATTTTCCCGGGCCATGACAAGAAGAACTTACCGTGAGATGCCGGCAGTCGCTCTCGGCAAAAAGCAGAGTCGTCAGATCCACAAAGCCGACGCCCTGCTGGGCCGATATGAGCGACGAGGCACCGTAGCCCCTCGACGCGAGACTCGTCTCGTCAGCCTTCCCAGCGTCGTCCCCGTGAGCATGGGCACGGTCTGGCTTGTGGCAATGCCAGAACTCCATCATCTCGGCCCAGTTCTCACTGGGAAGATCCTTCCACTCTTTTACGGCGCCGGCGGGAACAACAGCAGTGCGGCATTGTCTGCAGGTGACTGCGGAGCTGGGATCCAGGTCTGTCGCGGACCAGGGCAGCGCATCGGTCTGGTGGGGTGATGGGGTTGACGAGGGCTCTAGAGGGAGACGCCACGAGAGAGTGGTGGCTCCTTTTTGCCTGTCCTGGATTGGGAGCAACGCGGCGCTGAGCGCTGTCTTGGCGGGGAGGGTCAGCCGGGCGACGATGCCGCCGTGGCTGAGCTCGACGGTTTGGCAGTCGGCAGCGAGTGCGACTTGGGTCGAGGCATCGCCTGGTGAGGGCAGCGATGCGGCGACGGAAATCTGGCGGATGTTGGTGAGCAGCTCTGCGTAGAGCGACATTTGGGGGTGTTTGGAGAATTTCACTTGGTGAGAAGGAAGCCGGGAAGGAATGGATGTCTGATCCGTAGTATTACGTAAGAGGTCTAGATCCCATGCTGCCAAGCCCCGTAGCGTGGCCTGTCTCGCCCGCCGCCGCCAAAATTTCAACCACGACAGGTGAAGCTCCATCACTGCGCACGCCCCTTCGATTCCGTTTGACACCCGCTGCCAACGCCCGAGTTCATCACCCATCAACATCAACATCGACATCGACATCGACACCCGCCAGCACGACGACGATTCGGCGCCGACCATCACACATCGACCCGCGCGACTTGCCAATCCATCGCTCCGACTTGCCCTGCCGGCAATTCACCCATCAGCTTTCGCGACGCAACATTGCTCAAAACACGTACCGAATGGGATGAGCGCACCGCCGAGCGGCCAGCAGCACCATGTCGGACGCGGAATTTGATCAGATCCGGAAGCTCCAGGCTGAGCGCAACGCCGCCGCCGCGGCCAAAACTGGCTCCCGGACCTTCGATCCCGCGAACCAGCGCGGTGACTCGTCCACCAAGGCCAAGCTCGGCGAAGCCTGGGACACCGACCTGTACGAGCGCGACAATGGCGACAAGTTCACCGGCTACCACCGGTCCCTGCCCGGCGCCGATGGCGATGACGACGAGGACATGGCCGATGCCGATGCCGATAGCTCGCGTCGCCTCGTCGGCCAGTATACCGCGACCCGCTCCCAGATCAACGAGTTTGCGCGCGGCAATGGAGTAGAGGAAGACGACCTTCTCGCCGGAAGTGGCGAGCGCGGCAACCGCATCACGGACCGCGAGACCGACTACCAGAAGCGCCGCTTTGATCGCGTCTTGACGCCCACGCGCGCAGACCCCTTTGCTGCCAACCGCGAGGCCGGTGCCGCTGAGGAAGGCGATACGTACCGCACCGTCATGGAGCGCCGCGACATTGAGCGGGAGGAGGAGCGTGTCCGCCGCGCCATCGAGCAGAAGGTGCAGGATGGGCCTGCCGAGGAGCACAAACCCATGCTCAAGGACAGCGCTGACAAGGAGGAGGAGGAGGAGGAGGAGGAGGCTGGAGCGACCGAGGCCGCAGCGGCGGGTCGCAAGCGCAAAAAGAGGTGGGATGTCGCCACCACCGACGAGGAGGCTGCGCCCGCCGCCGCCGCCGCCGAGCCCAAGAAAAGATCGCGATGGGACCAGACGCCGTCGGTTGCGGTCCTTGGGGATGGGGCCGCGGCAGAGCCCAAGAAGAGATCCAGGTGGGACCAGGCGCCCTCCGCCACCCCCATCGGCAACGTTGGTCTCGCGACCCCGATGCACCCCTCGCAAACCGCCGCGATGCCATCGGCCTTTGGCACCGACACAACGGGACGATACATGCCTCTGAGCGACGAGGAGCTCGACGCAATGCTCCCCGGCCCGGAGCAGGGCTACAAGGTCCTCGAGCCCCCGCCGGGCTACGCCCCAGTGCGCGCCCCCGCCCACAAGATGATGGCGGCGCCCACACCAGCACACGGGTTCACCATGCAGGATCCCAACAGTGGGCGCGTCACGGGCCAGCAGATGCCCAAGGAAATCCCGGGAGTCGGCGATCTGCAGTTCTTCAAGGCGGAAGATATGGCCTACTTTGGCAAGCTGACCGATGGGTCCAACGAGGACGAGCTCAGTGTCGAGGAGCTCAAGGAGCGAAAGATCATGCGTCTTCTGCTAAAGGTCAAGAATGGTACTCCTCCCATGAGGAAGACCGCGCTTAGGCAACTTACAGATAACGCACGGAACTTTGGCGCCGGTCCGCTCTTCAACCAGATCCTCCCGCTGCTCATGGAGAAGACGCTGGAGGACCAGGAGCGCCATCTCCTTGTCAAGGTGATTGATCGTATCCTCTACAAGCTCGACGACATGGTCCGGCCGTACGTCCACAAAATCCTGGTTGTCATTGAGCCGCTGCTCATCGACCAGGACTACTATGCGCGCGTCGAGGGTCGGGAAATCATCTCCAACCTCGCCAAGGCTGCTGGTCTGGCGACCATGATCAGCGTGATGCGGCCGGATATCGACCACGTCGACGAGTACGTCCGAAACACCACCGCCCGGGCGTTCGCCGTGGTCGCGTCCGCGCTCGGCATCCCCGCCCTCCTCCCCTTCCTCCGGGCTGTCTGCCGCAGCAAGAAATCATGGCAGGCACGCCACACCGGTGTCAAGATCGTGCAGCAGATCCCCATCCTGATGGGCTGCGCGGTCCTGCCTCATCTCAAGCAGCTCGTCGACTGCATCGGGCCGAACCTGAACGACGAGCAAACCAAGGTGCGGACGGTCACCAGTCTGGCCATCGCCGCGCTGGCCGAAGCATCGAACCCCTACGGCATCGAGAGCTTCGACGAGATCCTCAACCCCCTGTGGACCGGCGCGCGCAAACAGCGCGGCAAGGGCCTCGCGGGCTTCCTCAAGGCGGTCGGCTACATCATCCCGCTGATGGACGAGGACTACGCCAACTACTATACCAGCCAGATCATGGAGATCCTCCTGCGCGAGTTTGCGTCGCCCGACGAGGAGATGAAGAAGGTGGTCCTGAAGGTCATCTCGCAGTGCGCCGCCACGGACGGCGTCACGGCGGGCTACCTCAAGGAGCACGTCCTGGACGAGTTCTTCAAGAGCTTCTGGGTGCGCCGCATGGCCCTCGACAAGCGGAACTACCGGCAGGTGGTCGAGACCACGGTCGACATCGGCCAGAAGGTGGGCGTCAGCGAGATCCTCGAGCGGATCGTGGCCAACCTGAAGGACGAGAGCGAGGCCTACCGCAAGATGACGGTCGAGACCATTGAGAAGATCGTGGCGTCGCTCGGCGCGGCCGACATTGGCGAGCGGCTGGAAGAGCGGCTGATCGACGGCATCCTGCACGCGTTCCAAGAGCAGAGCGTCGAGGACATTGTCATGCTCAACGGGTTCGGCTCCGTGGTGAACGCGCTGGGGGTGCGCTGCAAGCCGTACCTCCCGCAGATCGTCAGCACGGTCCTCTGGCGCCTGAACAACAAGTCGGCCACGGTGCGGCAGCAGGCGGCCGACCTCGTGTCCCGCATCGCCATGGTCATGAAGCAGTGCGGCGAGGACGCGCTCATGGGCAAGCTCGGCATCGTCCTCTACGAGTACCTGGGCGAGGAGTACCCCGAGGTGCTGGGCTCGATCCTCGGGGCGCTCCGCTCCATCGTCACGGTCGTGGGCATCAGCCAGATGCAGCCGCCCATCAAGGACCTCCTCCCGCGGCTGACGCCGATCCTCCGCAACCGGCACGAGAAGGTGCAGGAGAACACCATCGACCTCGTCGGGCGCATCGCGGACCGCGGGCCCGAGAGCGTCAACGCGCGCGAGTGGATGCGCATCTGCTTCGAGCTGCTCGACATGCTCAAGGCGCACAAGAAGGGCATCCGGCGCGCGGCCAACAACACGTTCGGCTTCATCGCCAAGGCCATCGGCCCGCAGGACGTGCTCGCCACGCTGCTCAACAACCTGCGCGTGCAGGAGCGCCAGTCGCGCGTCAACACGGCCGTCGCCATCGGCATCGTCGCCGAGACGTGCGCGCCCTTCACCGTGCTGCCCGCGCTCATGAACGAGTACCGCGTGCCCGAGCTCAACGTGCAGAACGGCGTGCTCAAGTCGCTGTCCTTCCTGTTCGAGTACATTGGCGAGATGGCCAAGGACTACGTCTACGCCGTCACGCCGCTGCTCGAGGACGCCCTGATCGACCGCGACCAGGTCCATCGCCAGACCGCCGCCTCCGTCGTCAAGCACATCGCCCTCGGCGTCGTCGGCCTCGGCTGCGAGGACGCCATGGTCCACCTGCTCAACCTGCTGTACCCCAACCTGTTCGAGACCAGCCCCCACGTCATCGACCGCATCGTCGAGGCCATCGAGGCCGTCCGCATGGCCGTCGGCCCGGGCCTGGTGCTCAACTATGTCTGGGCCGGCCTGTTCCACCCGGCCCGCAAGGTCCGCACCCCGTACTGGAGGCTGTACAACGATGCCTATGTGCAGGGCGCCGATGCCATGGTGCCGTACTATCCCAATCTGGTGGAGGAGGGGATTGATCGGGGGGAGTTGGCGGTCATGTTGTAGGTGGAGGGTTGCGACACTGTGGGGACCTGGTGGTGTGTGTGTCTTTGGAGATGAGGAGAGGGGAGAGGGGAGGGGGGGGCCGGTGTTTACTAGTCTAGGGTGAAGCTGCTGTGTGGGGTGGAAAGGCGGGTAGTAAATATGACGGCGAAGTTCTTCCTTTGTTCACAGAGGTTGGGTTGCTTTGGGCTTCTGTTCTTGCGGTGCTGCGGTGGTTCTAAGCATGTACATATACGCTGTATGTAGAGTAGTTGAGACATGTTAATCAGCGAGTTTCGAGGCCAGTCTTCAGTCCTGGTTGGGTCCTTGAGTGGTCTGGGATCGGCCTGAGACGGGCAAGGGATGTATCTGGGCTACAACTAGGTAGGTATCATTACTAACTTGGACCTCACGCGAGCTTTACCCAGACGCTGACCACATTAGAAAGCCCCAACACCCACGGGACCGTCCCGACTTCCACCTTGTGCGTGTCGAGTACCTATACGCCGCGGCTCGAATGCCACGCGCAACCACGGGGAGGGAGGACAAGCGCGCTGCGGCCGGCGTCGCCGCGCTCTCTTTCTCCGGCGGGACCGAAATTGCCGTGGGAACAGGCGAGCAGGGGCGACGCGAAAGCCGGCATGACGAAACCGGCAGCATTGCATTGCCCCAATGATCTACCGGCCGGACCCTGCACCACGCGCAGGCCAGATGCCTGGTCGCAGGGAACAACGACACCCGCTTGTCCGTCTCCCTGTATGTATACATATGTATGTAACATGTACGGATATGCCGAGCGTCCCTTGCCAGAGAGCAACGCAACTCCACACAGCCAAATAAGCAACCTCCGTCGCGCGCAAGTCCAATCTACAGCGCACCACACTAACGTTAGTGCATGTAAGTCCGTCCATGTAAACCCCCCCTTGGACCCCGCCTGCGCGGCGCAGAACCTGAGCATAGCCACTGCCGTGCCGTACCGTACCGTACCGTACCGTACCTCGCCAGTGTGCAGTATAGAACACCCATCCGTTGAAGGGACGGAACGAAAGCAGCGAAAGGACGTGGTGACATCTCGTCTCACGGCATGTCATCGCCCCCCCCCCCCCTCCCCCTCCTTTAGCTCTCGGTCCTGGTTGGTCTCTTTAACGGCCGCGTACCAATCGAGACGCATGCATACATGTATCGTGATGGACGGCGGCCACCATCCCCGCCGTCGTGATACCCAATCCTCCCACCGCACCAAGCAAGCAAGCAAACAGAAACACGCCGGCGGCAGGCGGGGTTGGGCTGGGCTGGCTGGTGGTGAAGTGGGCAAGTTGGAAGTGGGAACGCGTGAGGCGGAGGGGAGGAGGAGGGCGTGAGTCCCAACCAGTCTTCATCGTCAGGGTCTCTGACTGGCCTTGCCTCGCAACTGCGTATGTATGTGCCAGTGGCCGCCGTAGTGCGTGCGATGTGGTGTGAGATATTCCAGTTTTTACACATCCACGCCGACGGGTTGCGGAAACGCGTTCTGCGGATGTATGTAGGCGGCGATTACGTAGGGCCCGGGGCTGGTTGGGGGCCAGGGCAGAACAGGGCAGGGCGAGCGGGGGCAACCTCCGTGGCCCGTGGATGGGACTGGCCGCTCGGCACGGCACGTGGTTGTGCTGCTGTGGGTTCGCCCCTTGCCACCACCACGTATGCTCCGTATTCTGTACCTCCACCCCTCTTCTGTCGGGCTTGGCCGGGGCATCGGCGAAGCTTGGTCTGTCTGGGCACGCGGGGAGCGAGCCGGTCGGTGTATGGCCGCCTGTGTGTGTGACCGCGGCAAGGAGGCCGTGCTGCTGTGCCGCGGGCGGACAGCATCGCGTAGCCTGGGGTTGAGATGGACTGGTGTCGAGACCACCCCGCGTCCTGACCATGCCATGTCCAGTCCATCCCGCCGCGAGGGCACGAATGGAGATGAGTGACGATGTCTCGCTCGTGCGTGTCCCGTTGGTTGGCTCACCGCTAGTCCCCCGCGCTGGCCGCCATCTGCGCAGCGTGATGAGCGATGAAGATGTGTAGATGTGATGGCTGGCCCGGGGGTTCACACGGGCACCTAAGGACCTTCCTTTCTCGTCGCGCCGAGCATCAAGCCCGCACCGCCTCGCCCGACCGGTTGGAGGACGGGGTTTGAGACACGGTGGCCGGGGGTGCAGTGGCCAGTGACGGTGGCGGCCGCCGTGACCAGTGGTCCCGGGCGCCGACGAGAGACGCGGCGCGCGCAGCTCTGGACGGGATCGACAGGCAAAAGCGGGACCTTCCCGAGCCCATGGCGCCCCTGTGGATCCGCAAGCCGGCGTCGGTGTACGGATCCATGCACAAAGCACGGCAATCCTCGTGGCGGGGCGTCGATCACCTCTTCATGGGCCAAACGACAGGATGGCGCCCCCTGCGCCCAGATCTTCCCAGAAAACAACGGCTGTGAGAGCCGCGCACAGCGTCTGGTGCTTGGTGGCTAGCGTTCGTCCGTCCCGTGTTGCACCGCACCGCAGTGCGGAATATTGCGTCCTGAGACTGGGGAGAGTTCTGGATGCCCAGCACGGGACGTTCCGTTGGTTGGGGTCGGGTGCGGCTCGCGACTCGGTAATTTGGCCGCACGCCAAGAGGCCGGTGAATGCCCATCCCTGACGCACATAAGATGGGATTCGAGGCTGTTGATGGCCCAGGTGCCGGGTGGGGCCGTTCCCGGGGTCCACGAGTCCAAATGCTTGAATCAGCATACACACCAAAGGCCGGTGTGCTCCCCCGTTGCGGTGGGAGTGGATCGAGGGGATATTGATATCCGTACATACAATCGCAGCGAGCGCCGTGTCTCTGGCCACCGGCCCAGGCCCAACCCCGCCGAAAGCAGAGGTCCCGGCAGCCACTCAGAATGCAAGACGGCCAAACTGTCGGCGGGCGCGGCGTTGCGCAGCAGCCACCATGCGGGCGTTGAGCAAACTTGCAGAGAGTGGACAACGCGTAGTTATCAGGCGCAGCGCGCAGGGGAGGGAGTTGAGGAAAAACGCTGGCGCATGCCTCTCGACTCGGCCCGGCTTGTCTTTCGGACAAAGCCATGTCTCAGGCTTCAACATGGCGTCTTGCTTTTGCGCACTGCCCTGCTGCGTAGGCCCAGTCTCGCCCTTTTTCTTTTCGTCGCGGCAGAAAATTCACAATGTGGCACGCGCGATACGCCAACCAAGGAGTCCGCACGCTTGGCAGTCATGCCGCCAGCGCGGACAGGGGCAGCGGAGGGGGGTGCGAGAAATCGATGGATGCGAGCGAGATCCGCGTGCAGGTACGCCCGCGCTGCACGACAGATCCTGACAGATGCGCGGCGCGTCGATCATTGAAGCGAGTTGTTGTCAGTGCCGGGGCTTGGCCGGCGCAAAAGAGGAAAGGCGAGCACCCCCAACCGAGCAAGGGCCCAGTGCCGTTCAGGGGTCATCGCAGGCCTGCATTCCGATTCTGGCATACCGAGATGATGGACGGGTGCACCTTGATAGTTGGCAAGACTCTGTCAACGGGTCTGCCGTCTGCTCTGCCGTGCTTTGCTGGGATTATCTGTAAAAAACTTCAGTCTTCGGGGGGCTCAGCCAGCTGGCCCGCCATACCCGCATCATGCTTCATCCCCGCCGGACTTTGGTGCCACCCACCAGACACCAGTACATACGTTCTATGTATCCGTAGGCAGGTGTGCGTTGTGACTTTACATCGAAGCGCCGAATTCAACGCCGCCGGAGCCATGTCCCAAAGCCAAGACGTTCCCCCATGGCATTCGCGCGGCCGGCGCCATCCCGCGATCGCCTCCTCTCCCCTGCCAGTGCCAGCACTTGGCCTCGACAGCCATTGCGACTGCAAGCGTACAAGCCAAGCGGCCGGGTCTGCGATCGGGCGGGGTACGCTGGTAATATTCCGTAATCTGTCTGCATTGTGTCTCATCTCCTGTCGGTGGGAAATACAACATCGACATGAAATTAGCTTGGCGTTGCCCAACGGCCGCGGATCTTGGTGCGCCATCGCCGGAACCTCGCCGTCGCAGCCACAATGCCATCGTCAGCTTGGCAGATTGCCAACTGCCAAGACCCAGGGTAGACATGGGGATTTAACATTTGGCATTGCAACGGTCGGGTGGAGATCCGGGTCGATCAATAGTTGCGGGAGATGAGTTGCCGACATTGCGCTTCCGCCGCTGGGTACGGATCGACTGGTACGAAGTACCGCCGCATGTGTACCGAGTATGTAATAATGTATAGGCCGTCTGTCTGTATGGACTCGCGCTTATCGCGTTTGTTTCGTGAATATCAGATCGCTATTCCACGACCCTGAGGCGACGGCCGGCCCCTCGCCACGCCTTCAGATCTTAGGCTCGCAGCTCCAATGCCTATCGGCGTAGGCCCGGTTCCTGGGATCGCGACGCACTCATCGCTTGGCTTCTTTCGTGCGCACAGCTGCAGGTGCCGAGCCATGATACATAGTACGCCAGCCTAATCTGCCACCGAGAAGCTGGAGCTCGTGATGTTTTGTTTGCATTCCGCCGAGGTGTGTCCGGCTCTATTTCGCTCAAATTTAATACCGGGCTTTGCCGCCAGGCGGCTGCGATGTCGGCTACTGGTCTGGGCGTTCTGGACGGAGGCTGAAGGGGGTCCCATCTCACTGGGCCCCTTCCGGGCGCCCTGTTGATTCTGTAACACACCCTTGCATGTCGATCCACCACGCGTGCCCCTGCCAATCTCTCTCCCCGGAGATCTCGACATCGCAGAAGACCCCAGGATTGGGATTTGGCCCGAGTAATGCCACGTGACCAGTCGTCATTTCGATATCGACCGGAACATCTCCGTCCATCTGTGCGGTGTGCAATGCAGTGGCATCTCAAATCCCATGGTGCTTCCCAGCGCCTTGGGGAGATACCCCATACCGGGCTCAAGTTGAATGAAATCGGCGACCTACCCACATCACAGCAGGGTACCCTTGTCACACCTTCTTCGCTTGGGCTTGGTATGACTTCGCTCCAACGATCGGTTGGTGATGTTTGTTGAGCGACTGCCGTGGTTGGACGGTGAGATCGCGCGAGTGTGACCGTCACAGAAGTCTGTGATGTGGTTGACTGATATCAACACCGACTGCCAACTGGCGGGCTGGCGGGATCCGGCGGGACACTGGGATCTGGTCTCCGGCGATGGCGGCGCCAGGGGCATGTCCCGACCACTGTGCCGTCATTGGCCGCCGGTGCCGTTGGCTTGCAGGTGGTCGCCCGTACATGATGCCCTTGCTTTGGTGGCGTTGCGAACAAGTAAGTGACTGGGGATGCCCCGCCTTCTGATCAGGTTAATTCCCCAGCTCCGGAGCGCTTCATCTACTGACTTGCTGAGGCTGTCTGCTGGTGGGAGCTTACACGAGGCCGCGGCTTTTGGGCCTCGCGTTCGGGGAAACGGAAGCAATAATTGAGCGGGAATAAACAACAAACAAGAGTGGGGGTGGAGTATCTCAGATGGGGTCGAGGCACCTAGATTCGCTCTTCGCGTTTGCTGCATTTGTTGATGAGTGTGACAAAACCTTGACCAGTTCCACGCCAAAGATGGGCATTGCCTGGGTGAGCTGGGAATCCAAAATTGCCCATCCACAATGCTGCACACGTGGTGCGCATCTTCGTGTCTGCGAGCCTGTAGATACGGGTTAGCTTGGGCCTCAACGCCGAACGGGCCTGACCTGCTTCCTTGAGCTCGAGCTCCCGTTCGGACAGCGGTGAGCGCCGTTTTGGAGTTGAAAGCCGCGTGTCGTCAATACAACAGAATGGGCATTTTCACCAGTTCGACATAAAACATGCTGCACCGAGTGTGCGAGTGTGCATCGCCTCATGCCGCTGATCTCCCGTTGATATCTGCGTCATGGCGAGGGCGGGTTCCCATCCGTCGGTGGGATTAAAGGTTTGCGAGCCTCTAAACAACGTCAAGAGCTGACAATGAAATCAGAGCTCTGACGTCTGACGTCTGACGCCGAGCAAGAAAGAGATGGACTCCAGTTCATCCAACCAAGAAAATATCGAAAGCTCCACTCCTCCGTCTGAAAAGGTCAAAACTGCGCATCCGTAAAACGGCAGCAGTCAACTTTTTGTTTGGACCCACCTTCCTTCCTCTAACTACCCATGCATCCCCCGCTCCTTCCGCTGCCAGGGCGGAACGGCTCCCCAGCAACAGCAGTGACTTCCCCCAAGCCAACACAATTGATTAGGGGGAAGGGACTGACCGGAAGGTGCCGTTGTCAGTGGTAAATGTCAAGACGACGAGACAGCTGCAAAACCAACAAGATAATGCATCTAGTTATGCACAATAGGTACTTATTGCTTGTTGACTCTACATACGGATACTCTGTACACAGCAAGTATCTGCACCTGTCGTTACGTACCATAAGGCGCCACCCTACTCTGGGAAAACGGTCTTGGGTATAGTCTTGGCCAATCAAACCGATCTTCGAAATGAGGGGCAATTTTCACAGTACATGACAGTCACCAGGGCCATTTCTACAGGGCACGGCCATTTTCTATAGAAAACT
>MU853422.1:469044-522308 GCA_033297235.1 Trichocladium antarcticum
AAAACTCGGTCGGCTGAAAACAATACTAAGATAATCTTTGGCACAAAACGCTGTTGGCATCTGGGGATTGTCGCCAAGACCGTTTTCCCAGAGTGCGGTGGCGCCTTATGGTACCCGGTATTATTGCCTGCCCTCGTTTTGTAACCCCCAACTGTGGCCCACCTGCGAGGCTAGCCGAAAGCATCCTTAGAGCTCCTCTTTCAGGTTAGACACTGTCGGTACAGCATCGGCGAGCTGGCTCCTGCCGTTTCTAGCTCCTTGCCAGCATGCAATTCCGACAGAATTCGATCCAGCCACTTTTGCCGTGCCTGAACGGCACACCGACGCCCAGCAGCAGGTGTCCACACACACCCCGTTGCTTACCCGGCGTCGAGCCGGCCAATGCACACAACGTGACAACAAACCAGCCTGGAAAATGCCGCGATACAGATCTGATCCCGGTCCCTGGACCTGGCCCAGCGTGTCCGAAAAGAACAACTCCAACAAAGCGGCATTCCAGGCCAGGCACGACAAGTCGGACCATGGATGGGCCTTTTCCAAGTTCCCTCGCGCAGTTCTCGAGTTGAATTGGAGAGAAATTTCAAGACCCTGCATGATGGCCCACAAGCATCATTGGCGGCCGTGTTAGCGGCAATGCCACCCATCACCAGCTTCATCGGGGTAGGCATGTACATGCTATGTATCAAAAAGCACGCCGTGAATCTGGTCTTCGAGCTCACGCAATACCAGGATACACACTGTTGGGCTGGCTCGAGAACCATTGTTTTCCAACGCCTCGCGGGTCCCCCAACCTAGCCGGCAACAAGCCGACCCTCCTACCCTACCCCCGTTTCCACCGCATAGCCCCCGCCCCCGGTCGTGGCGGAGACGGCCCCATCTTTCGCCTCTCAAGCCCTGGCAGGCTCGCAGGGTCCATTCCCTCAACCTCCACTGCGCTCGCATTGCCCTGCACACACACACCCACACCCACTCACAGTCCGCCCACTGACCGCTGACTTCATTGTTGCCCTTGTTGTGGGCGAGTGGAGCAGCGCCCTTGTTAAAGCTTGACCTCTGCTGGTCTCCCTCGTCCTGACTTTTCTCCCTCGCTTCCAAGGGTCCTCTTCAAGCATCATTTGTGTCGCGACGTTCGCGCTGCAACCGCCACAGCTCCAGCTGCCCAGTCCACTTACGCCATCCCGCACTTACACCTCCAAATTTGACCGTTAATTCTCCGGATCGTCCCTAAACACGCCCGGTTTCGGACTGAGCCCCAGGTCTGGCGTACCTAGGTGCCTGCTAGTCAGTCTCCGCGGGGCCTCGTCAGGTACCCAGCACAACCCTGGTTCGACGTCCACGTCCACCGACGCACCCCAGCATCACCACATCTCGCGCGAGTCCACATCACATCAGATTGCCAACCTTGCTGAGAGTTGGCTTTGCAAAGCTGGGTGAGAGCGTAAGGTAGTTGGTCGATCCAGACACTGCATTTCAGACCCGCCCGGGCTCAAGCCCTGCTCCGCGTGGTTCACCTTCAGACGTCCCGCCGAGTCCACCCATCCCAATCGGCACCCGCTCTGGCAGGGCTCCCCTCAGAAAGGGATATTTCTAGCGTCGATCGTTCTGCCGGGCAGTCGGAAGAGGCTGCTGAGACCCGTCTCCACTGGTCCCGCTGACCAAAAGAAGGCAATAACGTTCGGACGACGCTGCTTGGTTGGAGCGCCGATTGGCCCCAGCACACAAGAGACCAGGGCTTGCTTGTTCCCAGGCGCAGGGCATGCCGTGCTCATCCTGTCGCACCCTCAAAGACACTTAAGGCCGCTGATCTCTCCGTCTCGATCGTCCCAGCCAAAGGGGCTCTTTACCACACACACTCCGATCAGCAACACCAAACTTGCCCACACTCTCGATCTTTGTCCACGCCTGGCTGGAAGATTCGACCTCGCCATCTCACCATGACTATGACATTAGAGCACAACCAACATCGCCTCGGTCCCCTAAACTTCGACATGTCTTCCTACTCGGGACACCCTCACTTCACGGACCCTTGGCACTCGTCGTCTGCGCCGCCGGGTCCGGGGCCACAGGCCTACGCGGGCAGCCAGAGCAGCACCGCCCTCCCCCACCTGAACCTCGGCGCGCTCCCCAAGCACCCGCAGCACTCGCAACACCACCAGCACGCCCAGCACACCCAGCACACCCAGCACAGCAGTAGGACAGGCAGCAGCACCTCGATGGCGCCGTACGCGCCGCTCCCAGCCACAGCTCCGTCAGCAGCTAGCCCACCCATGCCGGGCGTCTATAGGCAACACCCCTTGCTCCCCATGTCGCAAGATCTCCTCAGCATCAACCGGCTTCAGCACCCAACAACGTCGGCGCCCTATGACGCGTCGGCGGCATACACAAGCTCCGCCTCCCCGGTGAACCACACGTATGCGCCGTCGCCGACGCCGTACGATCAGCTCGGCTATGCGCCGACGCAGATGAGGGGGGGCTTTCCTCTTGGGCCCGACGACGGCGCGCGGAGATATTCGCAACAGTCAGTAGCATCCGGCTCAGGCATCCCCCCCTCAGCCGGCAGTGGCGCGAGGGCCGGCCCGCAAAGGATTGCGGTATCTGACTACCACAGAAGTCTGCAGCAGCCAGACGACCGGAGGAGCTTCCAGGAGGCGTTGGAGGCGAGCCATGGGATGCTTTCAATGAGCCAGGAGACCCCCCGCAACATCTACGACGTGCGCAACAGGGGGCGTGGATCGGCGACTGACGCATATGGGTTCCCCTCGCAACACTCGGCGACGTCGAGCATCTCGTCAACGGGCTTCAGCGGGTACTACGGGGGATCTGTGGACGGCTCGGTTAGCGATTACTCGACGACGGGGTCGGACATCGAGTCCTTGTCGGGGCGGACACTTCCGAGGCCCCAGGGTCTCATGTCCAACCAGCCACCGGCGCCGCAGTCGATGATGGGTTCCTTCAGCTCCAAGGTATCGTCGAGCACGCAGAAAAAGCACAAGTGCAAGGTTTGCGACAAGCGATTCACCCGGCCGAGCTCGCTCCAAACACACATGTACAGCCACACGGGAGAGAAACGTAAGGCCCCTTCCCCCACGTCACTCCGTCGCCGTGCCGAGTCGCGGTGCTGACCGAATCCACACAGCGTTTGCGTGCGAGGTGGAAGGCTGCGGCCGCAACTTCTCGGTTGTATCCAATCTGCGCCGGCACAGGAAAGTCCACAAGAGCCACGGATCGGCCGAGACGCCGTCAGACACCGGGTCAGAGGAACATCAGTCGGAATAACACCCCGCGCCACCCTTTCCGAGATCGAAACAACCTTGCAACCTTACTTCTTTGCACGACACACCGCCGATAGACTACGACTTTTAATTCTCATACATTCGCTCGCATGTGCTTGTTCGATACGCGGGATGCTACGCCGAACCATCCTCGTTGGTCTCAGGCGAGGCCATTCGATGACGATCTGCAGTGGGGAAAGGGTGTACGGCGGTGCCTCTCATATTTTGCCCCTTGTTGCCATTTTTCTGCAACTTGGTTGGGCGTTTGGAGCCCTTATAGAAAGGGCAGCTGCTTTTGGGATTGGGTCGCCGGGATTGGGATTGGGGATCGGATTCTCATACCCCTCGCTTTCGTTCACACTACCCGGATACAACCCGCCTTTTGATCCTTCTCGAACTAGACTTGGCGATCGGGGGGGGGGGGGGCCGGAGAGAGGCTCATGTTCCAACAAGCGACGGGTTCGGAAGATGCCCCCTCGGCGGATACCCTCACGGTTCGGCGTTCCGGCTGGTGTACTTGGGGTCGGCAAATGTTGTTTTTGCCCGAGTCGGCAGGGCGCGCTTTCACATTCTGTACTTTCGCTTGTCATATTATATGCTCGAACCTCGGCGTCGAAGCGGTATCTGGGAGCGTTGGGTGCGGGGGACGCGGGATGGTTTTACACTTGTTTCGGGACACAACATAAACGGACGGTGCTTTGCGACGGCTTGGTTGAGACATGGCGCGATGGCGGCGATGGTGCAGCGGAGGAGACTTCGATTTTTACTGGAGTTCAGGGAGCTGAGGATTTCACCGCCATACATACAACTAATCATGTACCATCCGTACCGGCGTGGCCTCTTTATTTTGGGCACGGTTGGCTCTAGGATAGCGACAAAATCCATGGAATGGAATGCAATGAAAATATCTGTATTTCCGAACACTCCTTCGGTTGGCATTGGCACTTTCCATGCTTGTACCTCTCGCCCCTAATCCAGAGACCATCCCGATGTTCCTTCCGCCGCCGTGTGCATCCAGTCATCTCGAGGAAGCCAGGGGAAGCAGCACCTGCCCCCTGGTTCCCACTGCTTTCCACATCCAAAACTTCAGTGGGCAGTTACTACTTGGACGGACTTTCTCGACCAAGCTGGACCAAATACATGATGCCTGTTGCCCGCCATCGTGGCCGAGCTAACCATGTTACGAATAACCATCTCCACACCACATGTATGTACGAGCTGTTTCAAGACAATCGCCGTCCCAATCGCAGTCTCGAGCCTCCACGCACCGCAGCACCTTGTCAGACCCACGATGACTGCAGTGGGCCCGCAGGTCCAAAGCATGCACGCACCAACGACTCTCCTCGCAATGTCCGGCCCCCCCCCCCCCCACAGGAACAAGGAGGCTGAGCGTCTTGTAGATTCCGTTATTTCTTGTTTTTCCTTAACCGCGGCCACCCGTCCATCGTCGGTCGGCCCGGCAGATGAGAGGACGGCAGCTCCCTTCCTCTTGATACATCGGCAACAGGGCATGTGATCTACAACCCACCGCCCAGGGTGGCGCATTTCACGACGTCTGTTCTTCCCCTGCAGCCGCTGCCAACAACAACATGAAGCAAGGCGGGTTGGGCAGGGCAAGGATGCAGCCATGCCATGGCAGGCAAGGCCCATGCACCGTGGGTGGTGGTGCGGAAGAGGCAGCAGCGCACACTTCCCCGACAGGTGGTTCGTTGGCTCGGCCCAGTAGCAACCCGGCCTGCTCGCCCCGCTCGACCTGGCCAGCCACCAGGACACTGCCGGCTCGACCACGGAGGGGTGGGGAGGGAGAGGGAGGGGGGGGGGGGCCTTGGCTGGAAGAGGAAGGGGATCTTCATGACCTTTGGGGTTGTCAACTTGCTCCTGTCCAGTCTACCCAGTTCGCCTCTTCTTAACAGCAGTGTGTCTGATGGCCTTGAACCGTTGGGGACGGCTGGATACCTTACGGTGAGGCAAAAAGACAGTGCCGTGGGAGAAGACGGGGGCCGGGAAGGAGCAGAGGGGGGGGGGGGGGTTGGGACGGCGAGAACATGAGGACTTGGGTATTCTCATCGGTCGGCCAAACAGGCTTCAGGAAGAACCATGGTGGAGCGAGTTCAAGGCTCCGTCGAGAATGGGACTTTCCTCGGCAGCGACATGGACGGCGCTTTGTTTCAAGTGCGCAAATCAGTGCGTCCCGGCCGATGCAAGGCTGCCACAGACTCCGATCCTTACCCCTAAGGGCAAGTTCAAACTAGACAAGCACTGGCTGGGCAGGAAGCTTGAACGCTCTGCTGGGACGTGTCGACCGGCAGCACAGTCTCGGCCCCGGCGCTGTGAAGGTCCTGGGGAAGCGGGGGCCTGCCGTGGCAGCTATCAGTGGGATCCCGGCGCACGTGAAGGCACGGAGCCGGTCTCACACGAGTCGCCTGCGCACCAACAGCTCGTCTCAGCCAAGTGTTGCAACGGCTCCTTTGGTGGCGATGCAAGTGGACACTCCAGGCGGTGTATCACCTCGATATTGACGCCGACCTGCTCTGCTTCCCTGTCCTGGTAGCGGGGTTTGGGATGAAGCAGGATCGTGGAAGAGATGACCAAGGAACGACGAGAACATGGGGATGAGGCGCGGTGTGATGACGCACCCGGAGGCTTCAACCCAGGTCCTAGATTCGAGACAGCGGCCATCCAGCTCCCGCGGAATACTGAGGCGTTTTTCCACGCGGGGCGACATCTAAGGCAAGCAGGATCACGATGTTGGACCGACGAGAGGGTGCCACTTCGGGGGAAAAGCAGGCGAAACGGCGCGGCATCGTCAAGATTGATTGGCGGCGATTCGAACCGTGGCGGATCACATCCAGGTCGACGGACGTATTATCTTGCATGGAGCTCATGCCGGCGTGCCAGGTTCAATTTCATGACAGACGTCACAGCGCACTTGTGGTTTGGTCGAGTCGGTGGGTGGCGGGCTGGGCAGCGGCCCCGCCATGACGTTGCTGTGTGAGTGACGGCTGCAGAACGACCCACCAGTCAGGCCTCAAGAACGTCTCGCTCGACATTTTTTTTATAAAAAAAACCCAAAAAAAATACACCACCCGTCAACCCTTGGCGCGAGACCTGAGTGAGGAGATCGTCAGGGTCCTGCTGCTTTGCCAACCGCCAGGGGCGGTTCGTCGGGAGAGGAGTGGGGCGCGCCTCACATGTGCCGCGGCGCGACTGTTCGATGGCAGCACGGCTGGCAGCAAGCAATCATTGGATGAGAAATGATCACTCAAGCAGGTGGTATCTTTAGCTCAGCTCAGCCCCATCTCATTTGCCGTTTTGTTGTGCCAGCAACGGGAGTAGCTCCTGGGGCCTCACTAGCACCCGCTCACCCAATCATAGCGGCCAGGAGATAATCAGATGGCAACTACACTACATAGCACTATGGAGTAGTGTCACATCAGCCAACGGCAATGTGTCAAACGGGACGGGCAGGCATCCGCGCCGTTACAGTCCGTCGGCACAGCGCCCGACGTCGCAAAACCACGCTTTTCAAGGAGAGGGGTTATTTGAAAGATGCCGGCAAGACATGCACAATGGCCGAGGGTGGTGGTCCTGTGGGAGCCTGATCAGGAATGGCATCGATATAATTACTCTATCCCTCTACACAACAACACACTACGTAGAGTGAGGTGACGTCATGGGACATGGGTGGCTTCCCCTGGCCGTTGGACCCTGCGCAACCCCGCCATCGTATTTTCCCTGGCGAATGTGCATTCGACAAAAGTCCGTTCCCAGTTCTTAGTGCCCGCTTTAAGGACCAGGAAACGCCCACCGCCAGAACAAGACGCTGCTGCTCCGTATCCAGGCATGTGGGGTTTGGATATTTGTTCAACAACCAGGCGAACGGGGCCGCCGAATAGCGAAATCCCAATGATCCGATCCGACAGCAG
Organism: Trichocladium antarcticum; assembly: GCA_033297235.1. Taxonomy (NCBI): domain Eukaryota; kingdom Fungi; phylum Ascomycota; class Sordariomycetes; order Sordariales; family Chaetomiaceae; genus Trichocladium; species Trichocladium antarcticum. The sequence goes on from MU853422.1 coordinate 476,243, forward strand.
ATGCCAAAGGATTAATTGATCACGGGCGACAGGCGGCTGTGTCGTGTACATGTATGTGGAAAAAGGGTTCATCCCACCTCGTTCCCGCGCGCGCGCGCTGGCCCCCCCCCCCCGGCCCCACCGTGGCGCAGCGCCGGGAACGAGGCCCCATGCATTCATCTGAAACACGCGATGATCTCATCGCCCCGGGATGTGTCCTGGATTCCAACGTGCAGCAGGCCCGGCGGACAGGCCGCCTCGGGGCAGCCCATGTGTGTAACTGTCTTTTTATTTATTTTCTGGCAAGGTTCTAGAAGGGAGCATGTCAAAAACAGAACGGCAGCAAATGTGAGTGGATTCGATTTTATCGTCTTTTGGTTTGTTTCGTTTTGCGTTTTCTCTTCTTATTATATTAGTCACCACTTTAACCCCCACCCGCAGCCGTTTTTAGCGTATGTATCCGTACCATGGAATACGTCCACACACCACACACACACACACACACACATGGGCTGCCACCGCAATCCTGGGAATGCCATGCTGCCGCGGCGGTGACCCGCGTTTTCGCCCGCCAGCTAGCTAGCCGGACGGATGATGGACCGCGCTGTCTCCGTTGCTGACGGACTGACGAACGGACAGGCGGACGGGCGGACGGGCGGACGGGCGGGGACCTTCCTTTCTTTGTCTTGTTCGGTGTACGAAGTAGGTAGGTAGGTAGGTAGGCAGTCGGTATCACCTTCCGGATCCTGTTTCGTACATGTACACACACGCATTGCTTTTCCTCGTTTGTGTGTGTTGTAATTATTTCGTATTGTTGTTGTTGTTGTTGTTGTTGTTGTCGTACCTTGCTCTCCTCCCGTTTCCCCTCCGTTCCTGCACTTCCCATTCGACGGCGGCGGCCGCTCCGGCTGGAGTGCTGCTCTACTACTCTACTGTACGGATACCACACACACACCGCTTCTTCTTCTTCTTCTTCTTCTTCTTCTTCTTCTTCCCCAGTTCTTTTTTAGTTTGGGCCGGGGCCGGGGCCGGGGCCCGTGATGGGATGGGGTGGGGTGGGGTGGATGAGCCGGTCGCTCGGCTGGTGAGTGGGTGTGTGGGGGGGGGGAGAAGGCAGGGTTATTGTTTTGCCGGCTGGGCTGGGCTGTGCAGGGGATGGGATGGATGGTGAGGTCGGGTCGGGTGCATGCGAGATGGATTGTTCTGGGTGTTATCCGTACCTACCTGCCTACTGCCTACCTATGTATGTATGTATGTATGTGTATGTGTGTGTTTGTGCGCTGTGTTTGCTTGGCGGTAACCCGCCCAGCATGGTTTGCGGCCGGCCGGCGTCACGCGTCGGCCGGGTTCCGGTGTCGGAGAGAACCCGGCTGACGCCGGCATCGCACTGGCTGGCTGGCTGTTGAGCTTGCACGGCCCGCGCTGTAGGCCTGCGTGGTTGTAGATACAGGCGTGGTTAAACAGGAGGGCCTGTTCGGTTGCTCGTCTGGCCCCGGTTGTAGGTGCTGGTGAGTGAGGGGGTGCGACGACACGTCCCATGCGTTCGTCAGCTCGGGGGCTGAGGATGCTGTTACTATATCCGTTACCGTTGCCGGTGGGTGATTTGCGTGTGGTGGTCGGGGACCCAGGGCTATGTCTGGAAGCCTTGGCCAGCCTCTCGGCGAGAGGGCAGTCTCTGAGTTGACTGGCGCATTTCCTGGCGTTCCAGTTCTCCGGTGTAACACGGTGACCGACTGACCTTGCACAGGATATTCTCCGATAGTACCCAGGTATGCCGTTCAACATTGCACAACGCTGGCGCTGTGCTGTGTCGTGTCTCAATCTGCCAGCCGGCACACCCTTGCCTACGAGCTGACGGCTCTAGTTGTAGACTGCTGCATGACAGTTTCCTCACCGCAACGCGCTTGCGAGGGGACAAAGGGTTGGCACATCTGGAGTCAGCCTTGGGCATGAGACACAAGGCAGGGAAGGCTGCTTCGCTGGCCTCAGACATAACACACAGGAGAGGCAACTCAGGGGTCGCGAGCGCCAACACACCACTGTCAGCCGCAACAGAACCCCCTCGCACGAGAACGCCAGGCAAGACAACCAGTCAATCTGCATTCCACCCCTCGCCGCCGTCAACTAACCATGCGTGAGACGGTAGGGGGGAGACGCCGACAGAGACACCTCTCTATCTACATATATTCCGCCAGCCATCAGGCACCCAGCCATCCCTCCTTCCCAACCCCCCCGTCACCCCCCTTCCACCTCCCCTCCTGCGCTTCCACCCCTGCTTTGCCCGTCCCCCACACTTGGCCAGGGCGACAGAGAACCACGCCGCCACAACTGAAGCACGTGCCGGTGCAGGTGCAGGTAGACAGACAGCAGGCCGTGCACAAAAGAAGAAAAAAAGGTTGATATGTTAACACATTAGAAAAGTTGAAACCCCAGCAATATCAACCACAGCCACGGCCACGCCACGGCCATCAAGCTGGTGGTTAAGACCCCTCGGGGAACGAGAAAAGGCAAAACAAAGTCTTCAGAAGAGAAACGAAGATACGCACCCCCCCCAACCAAGATCGAGCTCCCCACCCATCATCGCCGCACTGCCCACGCCCACCCTTCCAGCAGCAGCGCAGACATCATATTCCTCCCAAACGCCAAACTGAACCCCCGCCAAAAGCAAGAAACAACAACCAGTGGTATCCCATTTTGCGTCACCGAAAAAGAAGAAAAAAAAAGAAAACCAAACAAAAAAAGAAAGAAAGAAAAGAGAAAAAAAAACGCCAGAGCCCATGCCACCCCATCCCAAGCCTCACACCCTCGGCGGCGCGCCCGGCCCCCTCCCCAGCGCCTCCAGCAGCGCGCCCGGCGGGATGCGCTGGATCCCGCTGCCGCGGTCATACATGCTCGTCGGGGCGGGCACATAGCCCTCGCGCTTCTTCCGCAGCCGGTCCAGGACCAGGCCGGCGACGACAATCAGCAGCATCAGGCCGAGCGACACGGCCAGGCCGATGAGCACGACGAAGACGAGGGGCAGCTTGCCGCCGCGCTTCTTGGCAAAGTAGTCGCCGCGCTCCGAGAAGACGCGCGCGATGCTGCCCGCCGCGTTGCCGGGCGCGGTGGTGAGCGCGAACGGCGTGAAGGTGGCGCCGTTGAAGAGGACTGCCGAGGCGGAGCCAAAGTCCGGGAGGACCATGTGGCCGGTGAGGAGGAGGGCTTCGTCCGGTTTGAGGAGGGCCGAGTCGTTGTGGGACGCGCTGAGGGAGAAGACCTGGAGGCCGCGGATTGCGGAGCCTGGTTGGAGGGCGGACTCGCCGGCGGTTTGCCAGGTGGAGCCGTCGGTTTTCTCGAGGTAGACGGCCGACGAGCCGGACGAGGTGCCCGCGGCCCAGATCTGGCCGCCGTCGCTTGTGCCGGCGGTGAGGGCGGTTACCGGCCCGGGGAGCTGGCCGCCGGGGTAGGCGTCCCAGGTCTGGCTGCTGGTGTCGTATTTGGCGAGGAAGGTCGAGGCCGTGTTGTTGATGGTGAGGTTGCCGCCAGCCAGCAGGATGTTGTCAGTAGCCCACATCAGGGAGCTGACGTTGCCCCGGAGGTTGCGTCCGGCCTGGTTCCACTGCGACGCCGAGGTGCTGAAGAAGCACACGCCAGGGCAGCCGAGGGAGCCAGCAGAGGTAAATGATCCGCCCACGTAGACATCGCCCGTGGTCGAGCGCACTGCGATGGCCGAGACTGTACCGTCGTCGCCTGACAGGGCCGGCGGTTGGGTGTTGAATGACTTGCTGGCAAGATTGTAAGTGACCAAGCCGTTGACCTTGACATTGTTCACGGTCCCTGCCACTTTGCCTCCAGCGAAGAGCACATCTCCGTGTACAGCCAGCGCGGCAACGGTCGAGTCCTGTGAAATCTGGTCGCCAAAGCCTGTAACCTGGTCCTTGTTGGAGCCGTCGAGGATGAGGAGGTTATGGATCTTGGAGCCATCGCTGGCGGTGGCGGTGAAGTGGCCGCCGAGAATGGTCAGGTTCCTGCCGTTCTTGGTATCAAAGACGCCAGCCACGACTCCGTTGACATCCCCATCGGACACGGCGCCGTCGCGCCTTCGTAGACTGTTCGACGCGGAGGAACCCGTCGAGGGTTGAATGTCCACAGGAAGTTGGCCGAGGGTTTCGCCGAGAATAGCTGCGCCATTGGCGCCCAGACTGGACGATGCGAGGGAACCGGCATAGAATGACGTGTTACCGGCGAGATCCAGGATCGAGGCAGACAAGACGCCCTCTACCGACTCGACCGGTAACTTGACGTTCTGCAGCCAGTTGCCCTGGGACGGCACCCAGATACCAAATCCCCCCACCTTGGCAGCCGCGTTGTCGCCAAAGGCCAGCAGCTGATCGAAATTGCCGTTGACGCTGACCACGACCTCTGGGGTTGAGCCGGTGACATTCATTGTCATGCCGACCACGCGAAGGACCTTGCCGCTGACTCCAGCGCCGAGCGGGCTCCAGGTCTTCTTGGAGGTGTCGTAGAGAGCAACATTGTTCAATCCTTTTGTCGAATTATCCGAGGTGCTGGTGAACTTGCCGCCGACGAACAAGTTGGTGCCATTGGGGAACATGGACGCGACTTCGCCATCGAGCCCGCCGTCGAGAGCCTCAAAGGTAGCATCCTTGCCCTTCAATGCGACAATACCGCCCATGGTGTCGGACGTGAAGTTTCCTGCGATATAGGTAGCATCGCCCGTGGTAGCCAATGCGTTGACAACGGACCCGGTGGTGAACCTGGCCCCCAGACTGTTGAATGCAGACTTCATGAACTCGCTGGTATTGACGGCGGATCCAGGAGCGTATTCATAGAGTCCGTTCAAGCCGCCCGTGCTATTGATCATGGTGAAGCCGATGCGCTGGGCGACGAATGTCATGGTCGTCAGGGACTGGCCCGCCACGGGTGTCATCGTCACCTTGGGCCGGAAGGTCCCTGAGCTCGCGTCAATGGCGCCGAAGTAGATCTGGTCGTACTTGTCAAAGTTGTTGGTCTGGAAAAGATCGACGTCGATTGGCGCGCTCTTGGTGGGATCGGCGGTCATCTGTCCTGTGAGCCTGACCTGGCCCCGCGTGGTGCAGGTGTTGTCCTGGAGGCAGCCCGGAGTGTACAGGTTGACGGAGTAGCGGCCAGACTCCCTGATGTCGGGGGTGAAGACGATCGAATTTGAAGAGTTGGTGATCGGAGCCTGGAGCTGTGCTGTTAGATAATCCGCAGTGCTCGAAAAGGATGGCGTTTCAGTCCAGGGGCCAGTTGCCGTTGCTGTTGACGGGTATTCGAGTCCGGCGCACGACGGCTCGTTGAAGTCGTTTACGGCATAGGAGAAAATGTCGTCCATGAAGATTTCGACCCCGTTCAAGCCACCGCCGGAGCCGTAAAAGGCTGAGATGTCGATGCGGAACTCGTTCATGCCGACGTCGTTAACAAAACGGAAGTCCTGGAACTCGACGGACTTGTCGTTGCTTAGAGGGCACTCGCTCGTGCAGGTTGCGTTCCGGCCTGATTCGGGGTCGACATACGTCAAGTTCATGATGCCGTTGATGGGCAGGGCCGTAAACCGCCATGTCTTGGTGCCCCTCCCGTCTTGGTGGGTGTTGTACAGACGCAGCTTGGTTGGCCGGAACCCATACTTGAATTTCGCCTGCCAGAAACCGGGCGTGTTGTCAGCCAGCAACCACGTATTTCCTGCCCCGTCCTTGCCACTCGTGCTGCAGATCACGTTCTTCGGATCGCTGAAGCCCTGGGCCGTGCTGGAAAAGCCGGCGGCGATGCGCGCTGTCTCGAGATTGATGATTTGGCCGTCCGGTGTGCTCGGGGTGCTCGCATTTCCTAGACCTGTGAAGCTGCCCCCGAAAATAATGTTCCCGTTCGACGCCTTGGCAATGGACGTAACGGGCCCGTTGAAGCCCGCAAACGGCAGATTGACCCATCCCCGTTCTTCTCCCTCCCACGCAAGCGCGTTGGTCGAGTTCGCGCCAACAAAGCTCCCCCCCACGTACACGGCGTCCCGGTCCTGGTCGCAGAAGAGGGCATTAACCTGGCCGGATAGGCCGTCGACGGGCGTAATGGCGGCGGTGGCCGGGTCGAAGAGCGCTATCGCAGCCGATTGCATGGCGGCCGCGCCCGAGTCGGAGCCTCTTATGCTCGTGAAATTCCCGCCCATGACGACTACCGTCCCGTTTCCCGTGTCGAAAGCGCACATGGTGCGAATCGTCGCGTCGGTCTTGACGATGGACGCGAAGACGCCATTCGGCATGCGGGCGAGGAGCTCCTCGCTGCCGTTGGTACGAAACGGCCGCTCATTCTGTCCCTCGAACTGGTACAAGGATATGCCTGAAAAGTCGCCAGCAAGAGCTACGCGGCCGAGCTGTGAGAGGTCGAGGTTCGCGGCGGGGGCTGGTGTGAAGGATAAGGCGCCTGCGGGGGATGCTGCAAGCGAAGAAAGCGAGATGGCGAGGGGAATTAGGGAGATGGGTTCGCCGCGGGCGGCACGGCGCCGCCTGAATGGTAATCGCATCGCGTTGTCGTCGAGATCTAGCAAGTATTACCGCACTTGGTGACCGGAGAGCAATCGGATTGCTCAATGAGATGCGGTCGATCCAAGCTGTCAGCAACAGGATGCCATAGCAGGTCGGTCGGAGGGCCGATTATGACGTGCTGGCGTGGTCGTGGTCGTGCTCGTGCTCGGTGCTCGGTGTTGCGTGGCGGGTGCGCGTAGAGGTAAAATGAGCTTGTTGCACGAGCGGGCCGGGGCGAAACGCGACCAAGTTGTACCGAGGAGGTTGGGCGGCGGGGGATTAAATGAGCGTGGTGAAGATTCAAGAAAACCGGTAGTGTCGTGGTATAGGGCGATGGGGATTGGCGAAAAACTAGGTAGCGAATGTCGAGATCGGAAAGGGTTGGCTCGCTTCAATCCAGGATCGTGAGTTGGGTCTCTCTGGTCGCTCTCCCGTCCTCTCCCGGCCTGTTTTCTGCCAGCAAGAATGAATGGCAAACAACGGAAATTGAGCGGGGCGGACACGATCCAGGCCAACCTACGGTGCCCGCTTTGACTGGTCAGCCCGACCTCACTAGACCCAACCAGGCTAGAAAGAGCTCCAGGAAAGACGGGACGGTATGGCTCGTACCTGGCGATTTCCGAGACAACGACAACGTCAAATGTCCTGCCATCCAATGTCAGCGAAAGATGCTCGCACAACCCCAGATTTGCCAGTATTTGGTGTTGCACGCGCCACCCTCAAGCATGACGGGGTTTTCGTTTGCAGCGTCTTGTTTCCAGGCGGAACATGGAACCAACCAGTGCACGAACCTCGTGTTCCCAGCGACTCAACCCGCAATCCCTCCTTCTCCGTTGGCTTGGCAGCTGATGTCGAGAATGGGTCTCTGGTGGAGAGTAGCTATTTCGATCGATTTGCTGTTTTGTAAATGAATGTCGGTAATTCGGAAATGCGCACTCGATGGAGGGGTCAGTTTGTTGGGCAGTTTCCTGGGTTGCAGACTCGTGTCAGAGATTCCGTCTTGGTCTTGGGAGGGGGGTCAGGATCAGGGGCCGCACCGTTCCAATGTCGGTTGGCGCAGAATGAGCGACTGCGCAAACGCACTGCGGAAAAAGAATGTCAGGGACAGGAGCCTCGGTGCTTCAGAATCCCGGCTCTCGGTTCCAGCAGCTTGGTGCAAAAATGAGGGGAAATTAGTTGGCAGGCGTTGAAAAGGAGTGTTGTCGGGTGACTCGTTGTCCCTAAATCTCGCCACTCGCAGCACCTCGAGAGAAGAAGAGAAGATGGTGGCGCTCCAATCGAACAAACGACGCAAGAGGGGAACACCGCTGCTGCTGGATTCAGGGGTTGCACATGGCGCCAGCGCGGCATGGCATACGATTGGACAAGATGCACCTGAGCAAGGCGTGGGAGTCGTGGACCCCTTGCTTGCTGGTTCCCTCCGCTGCAACTCTGAGAAACACGCAACACCAAGGCCTTGAGCTGCCATTGGCCGTGATGACCCTGGCATACAGAGACTTTCTGTCTCTCATAGGAAAGGGCCATGAACATCTCTAACAAGGACATTCCCTGTGTTGCTGTAAATAAAGCGGGCCGTAAACTGCAGCCTACGATACCTAGTTCAGCTGGAAGAGCTGTTGCTACAACATGGACTTGTCATCCATCTGACTGTTGCCTTGAAGGAGGATTGTGTTTCCACTCTCAAGACGATCTCCTTTACGATACCGTTTTCTCTCCGAGTATCCCGCCACATTGCTGGAGGCTTCCAATGCTGATCATGCGTCGACTGCTCTACTGTGATACGCACCCTGATACCTGGATGGCGAGCGTGCGCCAGGCCATGCAAATCAGTGTAGACGGAACTGCCGGTAGTCAGTTTTAAGTGCCATGCCATTCTCTGTGACATGCAGGAGTCGTCCGATGCAAGCACCGCATGCAGTATGCCATGACGGCTGCATCTGCGAGCCGAGCCGAGCCTCGCGATGGGCTGACATGTATGCACAGGGTTTCGACACGGATCGCATATCCTCAAAACAACGCCAGCTCTGCTTCATGGGTATCATGTCCATCCATCAACCCCGCCCCCTTCTTTTCCTACCCCCCCGCCTTCTTCTCATCCAGCGCCTTCATCCGCCTCTTAAACGCCATCGGCGTCTCAACCTCCCTCCTCCCCCCCAGCAAACCCCCCTTCTCCCCCGCCCACAAACCCTTCCCCTTCCTCCGCGCCGCCGCCTCGGCCGCCTTATACCGCGCCTCCATCTTGGCGCCCCCAAACTCGGCCCCGGTCTTGCCCTCGTACGTGACCGCCAGGCCGCGCCGGATCAGCTCCATGCCGACGTCCTTGCGCGGGAAGAAGAAGGGCGGCTTGCGCACGTACACCGTCGCCACCACGCGCTCGTACTGGTCCCGCTTGTAGAGGTACGCCCGCACCCGCCGGTGCCGCAGGTAGCTGTCGAGGTAGGCGAGCGCCTCGGCGGCGTGCGGCTGCGCGGGCTTGCCGAAGTGCGCGCCCTCGGGGGCGTCGACGCCCGCGATGCGGATCGAGATCTGGACCGGGGGGGAGGTTAGCAGGGCCGGGGTTGGCAGGTGGGGGGTGGTGGTGGCTTGCGGTGCGGCCTTTGAGTGCCTTCCTGTCCTTGGGCACGCGGCGCAGCCAGCCCCAGCCGGCGAGCCGCCCGCCGGGGGTGTGGAACAGGTGGAAGCCGTCGCCGTCGCCGACGCTGGTCACCTTGCCGAGCAGGCTGCGGCGGCGGAAGAAGCTGGGTGCGATGTGGTCGCTGGCGGGAATGCGGCGGAGAAACGACTGGTAGAAGGTCCAGAGGCCGAGGCTGAGGCCGGCCGCGGCAACCGGGGCGATCCAGTTGTTGGGCTCCCGGAGATGGGCCTGGATGTCGTCCCTCCAGGAATCGAACCACGAGGCTTCATTGGGTTTTGTCGAGGTCCTCCTCGGTTGGTCGGTGCCTGTCATTTGCAGCCTGGTTCTGATCGCCGCGAGGGTTGAGTTCCCGTCGTCATTGTTGCTGCCGCTTGGCGCTGGAGAGGGTAGACCCCATGGCATGGTGGTTTGACCGCCGGGACGGGAGACGGCGGTTTGCAGCCGAGCTGAACGATTTGACAGGGCCACAGGGCCACAGGGCCAACAGGTTGCGGTCAGTCCCGGTAATCAGTGGGACATGCACGGACCTCCCCCACATCACTTGCGGCGGGGTAATTGGGGTAACTTGGTGAGGTTCGTTGAATCGGAAGAGTTCTTGCCTTCAACAGCCACAGGTTGAAATGGTACCGCCGTAAGCTATGAGCAAATGTCAGCCCGGCAACCCGTCATTCATAGCCCAAAAACTGGCATCTACAATTCTGACAATCTCGCCATCTTGGTTGGAATCCCGCACGCATCCAGCGCCTCACCTTCGTCCTCCTCAAAATATTGCATCTAGTATGAACACCTAACCTCCCATAGCCCACCTCGCGCTTTGATCTTTCTCATTCTCCTCTGAAAGATTTTAGTGAAAAAGGAGTACACCCGGGTGCTGTAAACCCTTCACCAATTCTATCCAAGCTGCCACTAGTACATGCTCTCATGCCCCAAAGAGTCCTCAACGCCGTCTGGCTCGTACGATGCCTCTACACCATGTCGAGAATCACATCCCCCTCGTCGGGCAAAGTATCTCCGTCCCAGCCTTCCTACTGCTAGGCTACTCCCAACTCGCAACGTCCGGCCGCATACCCGCAGCCTCAAGGAGGACCCGGAGCAGCTAAGAGACGCGGTAACAAGAACTGCCGTGTCTCCTGTGTTTTCCCGCCCGAGCCCAAACTTGGGCCCGAATACCCCTTTTCAGACCACTGGCGCCTCCACTCATCTCGCAAAGACATGGGCACGGCCGAGACAAGGCATTTGCCGCTCATGAACATGTCACTTTTCTAGTATCACAACATGATTAGAATCCATGCACAGTATTGGTTTCATATTGATTACTCGACCTCTACTCAACTCGTTCCTCCCTCGCCACACGCTCGGCAACAGAGTGGGACAGCGTCAGGGGAAAGTGCTTGGGGTCAAAGCTTACCTCGTCCATAACCTCATTCTCATCCACACCGTGGCAGCCATCCTCCACCTCGATATCGCGCGTATCATCAGCTAAAACCGCCGTGGCAGCATCATTCTGGTCTGGCTCCGACGCCAGGCCGCGTCCCTCCCCGTCATCCGTGCTCGCGGGAACACCCCTGATCATCTGGAGTTGCTCCTTAAGCGCCTTGATCTGGTTCTTGACCACGCTCAGCCGGTAGCCCTGGCGGGCCTCGGACCGGACGCACCGACGACACTTCTGCGGAATGCGGGTCGTGTCGAAGCCGTGCGACCATTTTGTGCTGCAGCCGGTGTTGACCTCGCCGCGGCCGAAGGCCTTCTCGAGCTCGCAGGGCCGGGAGACTCCGAGCCAGGCGTGGTGGCTGCAGCCGAAGACGAGGCGCGAGTGGTAACACATGTTGGACTGGGGTTGGATGTTGACCGGTGGGGTTGTTCGTGTTGCTCGGGAGTGGTGTCCTGTCCGTCCGCAGGGGCTGGCGAATCCCAGGCATAAATAGGGGGTGAGGCATGGTTGTTCAGGGCGGAAAGTGCAGCTTCGTGGGAGTTAGTGTGAGCATAAAGACATTGTTCTGGTTCTGCTGACAGACATGCAAAAGGTGCAGGTTAACACGAACAGGGCGTCTTTGTTGAAGCGGTGTGCCTGCCCTCCAATATAGACTCAGAGCCTTTGTCTGCGGGCGCAACGGCTTCCACCAGGAATCAACAAGCCTAGTGCTGAACACACACTTTTTGGGGTTATGCATCAGGGGAGAATGAACCTTGTACAGACTGATTTGGGGGCATTGGGGACATGTATGTACATTCATGAATGAGACACAACCGACAGGAGTCTCACGACTTTGGCTACAGCCAATCGGAAAAAAAGGGGCAGAAGACGCAGGCTCAAATGGACCGCCGCGTACCTATATCCACTCCATCACCCTACTCCCAAGAACCTCGTCAAAGTCCCTCGCCCAAACCAGCCTGCGCCCGTCCTCCCACTGGCCCACATGGGGCACCTCCAGCCCAACCCTCCTCAGCGTCTTTAGCAGCTTGCTCTCCCCATCATCCGCCATGACAACCCCCAGATCCGCCTCAACCAAACACGCCAGATCCGTCGTCGAGTCCCCAAAATACACCACCCTCCTCTCGTCCCCAGCCCCCCCCACCACCGACCTCATCGCGCGCAGCTTATCCCCCGCGGTCGCCAACACCCCCCCACCCAGCCCCTCCGGCCCCCGCACCTCGCCCCCCGGAAACCCGACCCCATTCGCAACCACCCTCCCACCAAACCCCCGCCCCTCTCCCGCGCCCCCCCCCACAACCCCCCTAATAAACCCCCCCGACCAGTTCACACTCACAACCGCCACCTCTGCCCCCCCACCCCTCGCCAAGTCCAAAACCCCCCCCAGCCCCCGCCGCACCTCCACCTCCCCCCTCTCCACCGCCGCCCGGCCCATCCCCTCCAGCCCCCTCCCCTCCAACCCCCCATCGTCGTCCCAACCGCGAAAAAAACCCCCCCCGGACACCCGCGCGACACTGTTCCGCTCGACGGCGCCGACGCTCTCGAGGAAGGCCAGCTCGGCCGCGAGCGTGGTCCGGCGGTGGGCCGGCGGCTGGTAGGCTGCGGCGTGGCGGGCGTGGTCGGCGGTGTAGCCCGCGACGATGTCCTGCCAGAGGGCGGCGAGGTCGGGTTCGTGGTGGTCTGGTCGGGTGGCGGGGTGGGTGATGGCGAGGGTGACGAGGGTGTTGAGGGTGTCGGTGCGGGTGATGGTGCCGTCGAAGTCGAGGAGGATGAGTGGTGGTGGTGGTGGTGGTGTCATTTTTGGGGGGTGGGTTGATATTTAGGGGGTTGTTTGTGGTTGGTTGGTTGGTCTTGTTTGGGGATGTGGACGCGCTGAGTCGAGACTGCAGAGTTGTGAAAGAGGAGGGGTTGACCAAGAGAGAGCTGGCTGTTACCTAAGAGTTCCATTTCCGAGGGTTGGACCCCGCAATGCAGTGTAAAGGCAGCCGGATGGCCGGTGCTGGGCTGTGGGATGGAGCGGCAAGTCTAGCCGCCGCCATCGCAACATCTCAATAGTAGCAGCGCTATATCCCACGAATTCGCTGACGCTGTCGAATGATGCTAGGGTTTTCTGATGCAAGGGTATCTATACCGTCGAGAGATCGAACCCCTCCTATAAATGGCAAACCCAGTCCCATAACGCCATCCCTGAAAAACCAAGCCCGAGACCGAAACCCGCGACAGCCCTGCCATCACAAAACGTCCTCCATCTTGATGTCGTCCTCGTCGTCCTCTTCCGACGGCACATCCGTCTTCACCACCGCTGCGTCCTCCGAAGGCTTGGGCAGCGAAGCCACCAGGCTCTGATACTCGGGCCTGAGCGACCAGTGATTGGCAAAGCTGCCCGACCGGTGGAGGACGGCGATCTTGTCGAGGCACTCGCGGAGATAGGCCTCGGGCTGCTGAATCCTTCCTCGGAACGCCTTGATGGACCAGAACTTGTGCTCCGAGAAGCACCTGGCGATCGCATCCATGAGCTGATTCTCGGGCCAGCGCGCCGCCTTGTTCTCCATCTTCTTCGCCTTGGTGGGCTTCTCCTTCGTTTTCTGCGCCGTGTCAGCATGCCGCAAACAAGAGAGACAACCCTGGCATGGCCACATACGAGGAAGGCATCCCAGGCAGTACCGCTGATGGCACCATCGGGAGGAAGCCTCGGGACCATTTTCACTTGCTTCACATTCTCCTGCACCTTCTGCGCGCGATGGAGAAGGAAGTGATCCGTCTCGGCATTCTGCACCGGAGTGCAGACTACCTCGTGCTTGATCCTCCCTGCAATCTTGGTTTTCTCTGGAAATACAAGTCAGCAACGCCGTGGTGTGAGCTGGAGGCATGGCGGCAAACCGACTTGGAATGGGCCTGCGTGAGTAGGGCGCTGTCCTTCGGCCCTGGGTCGCCGGCGTCTGCTCTGTCTGTCTGTACTGCTTCCGCAAGAGGTGGGCCGGAATGCCCTGAGCCAGAGCTGCCGCCCTCTCCTTGTTTTTCAAAGCAAAGCTAGGCAGGTCCTGCTCGGTGAAGACGAAGGTGTTGTGGACATCGTGGTTCACGACATCCATGTTGTACTCCTTCGGCAACGACTGATGCGCAGGCATGTCGGGTCTGAGGCGCATTTGCAGCTTCTAAAGGTGGAGGCGTGTGTCAGCGACGGCCAACAATCAATGCTGATGCCGAGCAGCAAGACTGACCAAGACACCCTCCTTGTCCACCCACTGGCGGATTGTCCCAATCTCAATCTCGGCATCGTCATCCAGCTTCGACCAGGCCTGCCACACGTAGTTGGGGAGGCGGGCGAGGTACATGCGACTGTAGTCGTCGGTGCCGGGATGCGTGTCGAAGAATTCGAGGTCGGGGGTCTCGTCGAGCGTCTCGTCCATGAACGGCGTGCCCGTGCCGGGTTCTGGCTTGATCTGCGGTTGCTCGGCCATTTTGGAGTTCGCGGGAGCCGCGTGTCTAGGGTGATGTGCGGTGTGCGGTGTGTGAAACGATCGAGATCGACAATTGTTGTTGTTGGCGCAAAAGATGGCGTCGAAGTCAACGGATAGGTCTGGCGAAAGAACAAACCACAAAGCACCAGCCTGGACTTGGCTTAGCGATGCGGCCGTAAACGAACCGCTGCAGGCAGCACTGGGGGGTGGCCAAGCCCCACAAAGTAAAGTGGGGCGGTCTTTGGCTTCGCTGCTTTGCTTCGTTCTTGTCGAGCCCGTGCCTCTCCAGCTGTGGGCGCAATTGGTAATTTTCTACAGGTCTTGAGACAGGGACATTGGTAATCATAGGATAGCAACATCGAACCCAGGCTCCCAGATTCACTGAGCCAGTGTCAACCTTCTGGTGACTTGGGCAACTGCTTCCGGTTTTTGATGACGCAAAGCCCCACTTCGCACAGAGCCAGAAAGCCGTGGGCCCATTGGTTTACTTTAGCGCGTGCGCCAAGGGTGCTGCGGGCGCGCACTTCCCATCCAAAACTTCCCATCACACAACATCCGCCATCCCACTTTCACTTGCGCTTTCGAATAATCGTGTCGCACCGCGTCTTGCGCCGCGTCAAAACCATCATTGCTTAAATAGTACTTCTGCTCCCCGGCATTTTGCAGAAAGGTCAATCAGCATAACGCTGCACAATCGCCAACCATGCCGTCGGCAGAGGATCGAGAAATGATGGAGCGGATCGGCCGCTTGGCTGGCCAGATCAACCGCCACAAGAACCAGCAGGCAGGCTTCGTCGCGGGACAACCAGTTCGATCGCATCACCGTACGCCCGCCGAGCGATCGCATTCTTGCAGCACTCGAGTTGACGCGCTTCAAGACGCAGGTTATTCAAATGGATGGCGCCGGGGCGGCGTCCCACATCGTGGCGGCCATCGCGGCGCGCGAATGCCCGCTTACCGCAACAGGACCCTCGTACTGAATGGCGCCAACCAGCCTGGCGACGCCAACTCGGGACCTACTTCGGACGCGTCCGCCTCGTCCTGGGTATCCAAGACCGACCGGCATATGCAACTGATCAATACATCCATCTACAAGAAAGATGCACAGGCACGCACCGCTGCCATGGAGCAAACGCGGCGGCAAAAGATTGCGCTCCGGGACAAGCAGGAGCGCGCCAAGCTTATCCATCATCTCAGTCGCCTGGTCAACAGCGGAGGGCTTGAGTCAACTAACCAGCAGGCCCCAGTCGACAAGTACGAAATCACCGTCCAGGGTGTCCGTTTCATCGTCGCCAAGAATGGGAGCAAACTTTTCAAGGTCCCCGGTGCGTCGGAATCGTATACAGGACCCCTTCATGGCACTCATACAGGACAGGTGATGGCAACTCGGCCAAGGCGACGCCCAAGACGGCCGTTGTCGGAGGCGTCAAGTTCTATCGAAGCAAGAATGGCAACTTGTACCGCCACGGGGTCGTAAAAGCCCAGCGGTATGTCCCCCGGCACCGTCTGGCTGGGCCACTAACTCCAGCGTCATCTGGCAGGCAATCCGGCGCCGTCAAGAAGGTCAACGTGCCTTGCAAACAATTCTCCATGACGGGTAACTCCATTTTCCTCGACCGACGCCCCAAGCCACCGCGAACCGACCGGGCCTCGATCAGCCAGCCCAGACCCACTAACCGCGGTACAGGTTCCTGCACCCAAGGCCCGCGCTGCCGCTATGTCCACGATCCGCACAAGGTTGCGATCTGCAAGGACTTCCTGCTCCAGGGTGACTGCATCAATGGCGAGAACTGCGATCTGTCGCATGACCCCACCCCCGAGCGCACCGCGACTTGCCTGCACTTTGCCCGGGACAGCTGCACCAAGGCTGACTGCAAGTATGCTCACGTGAAAGTGTCACCAGCCGCGCCGGTATGCCGGGACTTTGGCTTCTACGGCTACTGCGACAGGGGCGCCAACTGCGAGGACCGCCACGTGTTTGAGTGCCCCGACTTCAGCAACACGGGCGTCTGTAAGATCAAGGGGTGTAAGCTGCCGCATCGGGAGAGGGCAAGCGTCCTGCGCAAGGGCGGGGCGGCGGGCGGCAGGGATGCGGCCAGCACGGAGGACGTCGAGATGGAAGACCTCTCGAGCGACGAAGACGGGGAGTCGATCGACAGCGACGACGTGGACTCGGACGAGGTGGAGGAGTTCATTGGCCAAGAAGACGAGGCCGGGGGTCTCGATTTCGCTGAGCAACGGGACTTCATCGAGCTATGATGCTGCTTCCCCCCCTGGGCCCCCCCCCCCCCTGGGCGCGCTGCCTCAGCTGACACTTTTGTCTTCCTCCTCCTCTCTTAGTTGCATTGCGCCGGCGTCGATACCCCTTCCAGGTCCCCTAATCCCTTTTCCTTTGTAATCTTCCTGGGGGAACACGGTGTGGGTCATGGCGGGACGTGGCAGACGGGCCTGGCTGAGCATCCGCCGCCGGTCTTGGTGGCGTGGCGCGTCGCACCATGGTGTTGGACTATACATGACGAGTTATACATAGCGTCCGTAGCGGAATGAAGAAACATGTACTGAGAAGGGGTTCTGTTTGCGTGCTTGTCGGCGAACATTAAACGGCGGGTGAATGCTGGCTGGTACTCGTTTGCCCCTAATCCCCCGACTGGAGCAACCTTATGTCTTCGATCCGAAGTAGAGGAATTTCTATGCCCTTGGCGGCGGGATCTTGCAGTATCTGAACGTGGTCGACGGTTTGGCGCTACGAGATTCCTCAAAATATCAATAGTATATGCCAAATCTGCCGCATTCGCGATCGCAGACTATCGTAATCTTTCATTTCGAGCCTATAAACGCTGCCGGCACACACCAAAACGCGGCACGGACGCTCAGACCCCAGCCTTGAAGCTTCTCCCGCTCGCCGTCTTGCGTTCCTTTTCTTCATGGTCTGGCCTGGCTCTCCGGAGGACTGCACCAGTGTTAGAATCGGGGGTCACTAAGAAGGCAGGGGGAGCCGTACCTTGGAGAAAGTCCGCTGTCCGCCGTCTCATGCGGGAGTGGATATATGCCTTGGGATTGTTAGCTCGGCACATGCTGCCAGCCATCGGAGGGCAAGATACCTTGGAGGCTTTGATGTGGTAGTGGAAGTAGTCGCGGAAGGTCTGGATGTGCGAGATGACATCGGGCATCCGCTGGGGGGTAAGGTGTCGGGGAAAGAGGACTGTCCGTGTCAGCACGCACGCCGCCGTTGCCGCATCCAGAGAGCGTACCAAAGGTGACATAGCCAATCTCGCCGGTGCCGGTATTCTTCACGCCCGGCACGCCGTGCAGCTCGAGCGGCGGATCGTTGCGGAACAGCACCTGGGGCGCGTTCTGGATGGCGCGCCGCCGGGCGTCGACAAACTCCTGGATAAAGACCTTGCCAAACACGCGGTCCGTCTCCTCCCTGAACACGGTGCTGAATATGACGGTGACGCGGTCGTGGCTGGCCTTGACGTAGATGGCCTCCTCCTCGCGGTACTGGACCACCTTGACGGCGCCGCCCTCGCGCATGCCCTGCGGCGCCTCCTCCGACGTGAACTTGGACGCCTCGGCCTTGAGGTGGTAGTGCTCCTGGTAGGCCTGCTCAAAGGGCGCCGCCATGGCGTTGCGCTTCAGCAGCGCGATCTGGTTGACCAGCTCGCCGCGCTCCTCGGGGGTGGCGGGCAGGTTCTCCAGGTCGACGAGTATGGAAAAGTCGTAGCCCGGCTCCGGGGCCACGACGTACGGCCCGTACTCGCGGTTGAGCACCTCCTCGGCGCCGTACCGCACCAGGTCCTGGTAGCAGCGGATCTGGAGCGACACCATGATCTGGGTCCTCGTCTCGGGGGTCGAGATGTGGAAGGTGACGCCATCGAAGTCGGACACCGTCTGGTCGATGGAGACGGGGCTCGCACTGGAGGGAAGAGTTGGAGTGTGAGCGGCGGCACCAGAACACTCGCAGCAGTCAACAATCCGTAACGCGCGCGGGACACTCACTCGGCGGCGAAGCGCTCCGTCAGCACCGACTGTATCAGGACATTCTGGTAGTCTAGCAGCAGCATCTTGGAATGCGGCGCCCCTGTCGCAATCGCGTGGTCGTTGAACTTGGCGTGGTCGGGCGGTGGTCGGGGAAGCTGTGATGTTAGCGGGGCTGCAGCAGTGGGAGGGGAGCTTGACGTTGCGCTGGGCTGGGCGGCAGGGCAGCACTGAGCACTCACCCCACTGCAGGCCAGCCAAGCCTGCCGCGGACCCTGGCCCCTGTGCGTTGCCGCTCGAACTCCTGCGTGCCTGTCTTCTTATCTTATCGCCCCAGAAAAAAAGTTCCCAGCAAGCACATCCCACCGACGCTGGCGCCAGGACGCATTGAGACCGTTTTCGCTGTTTTTTTTTGAGACGGGTTGCAGTTCGACAGAGAATTGACAGCCGTCCGTCGCCAACATGGTCAAATCCTACCTGTAGGCTGCCCCATTGCACCCCGCCCACCCCAGACCCGTCCCCGAACCCCCCCCCCCTGACCTCTCTAGGAAATTCGAGCCCTCCAAGTCCTTCGGCGTCGTCGCATCCAGCCACTCGAATCTCGTCTGGTCGTCCAAGGGGAAGTCGGGCGCCGGCCAGGCCGTTGTCGCGTCGAACGAAGAGGTCCTCGTCTGGGACATCAAGAAGGGCGAGCTTCTCGGCCGCTGGAGGGAGGAGAACTGCCGGGCCAAGGTGACGGCCATCGCGCAGAGCAGGATCGATCCCGATGTATTCGCCGTCGGCTACGAGGACGGCAGCATCCGCCTGTGGGACAGCAAGATTGCCACGGCGCTGGTGAGCTTCAACGGCCACAAGTCGGCCATCACCATCCTCGCCTTCGACAAATCCGGCGTGCGCCTCGCCAGTGGCGCCAGGGACACCGATGTCATCGTCTGGGATCTCGTCGCCGAGGTGGGGCAGTTCAAGCTGCGCGGACACAAGGACCAGATTACCGGCCTGCACTTCGTCGAGCCGGACCCGATTGTGGAAGGGGGGGAGGAGGAGGATGGTGAGCAGGCTCTGATGGCGCTGGACAGCGAGGGGACAGAGGGATTCCTCCTGACAGTAGGGAAGGACGCGCTCATCAAACTCTGGGACCTGTCGTCGCGCCACTGCATCGAGACGCACGTGGCCCAGACCAACGGCGAGTGCTGGGCGCTGGGCGTGTCGCCCGACTTTAGCGGCTGCGTTACCGCGGGCAACGACGGCGAGATGACAGTGTGGGCGCTGGATATCGCCGCACTGGCGTCGTCGGCGCAAAGGGTCGATCTTACACAGACTGTCAACTTTCTCCACGACAGGGGGACGCTGCACCGGCATAGCAAGGAGCGGGCGGTTGAGGTCATGTTCCACCCGCGGCACGACTACTTTGCCGTGCATGGCGTCGAGAAGTCGGTCGAGGTCTGGAGGATACGGACCGAGTCCGAGATCAAGAAGGGTCTGGCCAGGAAAAAGAGGAGGAGACGGGAGAAGCTGGCGAAAGAGAAAAAGACGGACGATGATCTCGACATGGACGATGCCGACGACATCACCAAGGCCGACATCTCCGACGTGTTTGTGCAGCATGTCATCGTCCGCACATCCGGCAAGGTCCGGTCGGTAGATTGGGCCACCGGCCACGGGAGCAAGGACCTGCAACTGCTTGTCGGCGCGACCAACAACCTGCTTGAGCTGTACACCGTGGCTGGGAAGGAGAAGCTCAAGGCGAAGGGCGACGTCCCTGACTACAGCAAGGCTCTGGCGGTCGAGCTCCCAGGACACCGGACAGACATCCG
This sequence comes from Trichocladium antarcticum, assembly GCA_033297235.1. Taxonomy (NCBI): domain Eukaryota; kingdom Fungi; phylum Ascomycota; class Sordariomycetes; order Sordariales; family Chaetomiaceae; genus Trichocladium; species Trichocladium antarcticum. Next base: position 496,078 of record MU853422.1, read on the forward strand.
GTCCCTGTCCATCAGCTCCGACGACAAGATGCTGGCGTCTGCGGCGAACGGCTCGCTGAAGATCTGGAATATCCGGACACAGACATGCATCCGGACATTCGAGTGCGGTTATGCGCTCTGCTGCGCGTTCCTCCCGGGCGACAAGGTGGTGGTGGTGGGCACCAAGGAGGGCGAGCTGCAGCTCTACGATGTCGCCTCGGCAGCATTACTCGAGACGGTCAGCGCGCACGACGGCCATGCCATCTGGTCCCTGCAGGTGCATCCCGACGGCAAGTCGGTGGTATCGGGCGGCGCCGACAAGACGGCCAAGTTCTGGGACTTCAAGATCGTCCAGGAGCCGGTCCTCGGCACCACAAGAAGCACGCCGAAGCTCAAGCTCGTGCAGTCGCGGATACTCAAGGTGACCGACGACATCCTCAGTCTGCGCTTCTCGCCCGACGCGAAGCTCCTGGCCGTCGCGCTCCTCGACAGCACCGTCAAGGTCTTCTTCGTCGACAGCCTGAAGCTGTACCTCAACCTCTACGGCCACAAGCTGCCGGTGCTCAGCATGGACATCTCGTACGACAGCAAGCTCATCGTGACCAGCTCGGCCGACAAGAACATCCGGATATGGGGCCTCGACTTTGGCGACTGCCACAAGGCGCTGTTCGGGCACCAGGACTCGATCCTGCAGGTGGCCTTCATCCCGCACAACTCGGACGGCACCGGGCACCACTTCTTCAGCGCCAGCAAGGACCGCACCATCAAGTACTGGGACGCCGACAAGTTCGAGCAGATCCAGCGCATCGACGGCCACCACGGCGAGATCTGGGCGCTCGCCGTCAGCCACACGGGCACCTTCCTCGTCAGCGCCAGCCACGACAAGAGCATCCGCGTGTGGGAAGAGACGGACGAGCAGATCTTCCTCGAGGAGGAGCGCGAAAAAGAACTCGAAGAGCTGTACGAATCCACCCTCACCACCTCCCTCGAAGCCGACGCCGACGCGCAGGACCAGGACCGCGAGGTCGCCGCCGCCTCCAAGCAGACCGTCGAGACGCTCATGGCCGGCGAGCGCATCGCCGAGGCCCTCGAGCTCGGCATGGCCGACCTCGCCGTCCTGGACGCGTGGCACGCGGCGCGGCGCACCAACCCGCACATGGCGCCGCCGCAGCGCAACCCCATCCTGGTGGCGCTCGGCGGGCCCTCGGCCGAGACGTACGTGCTCAACACGCTGCAGCGCGTCAAGGCGGCGGCGCTGCACGACGCGCTGCTCGTGCTGCCGTTCGCGTCGGTGCCGCCGCTCTTCACCTTCCTGGACCGCTTCGCGCGCCGCGCCATGAACGTGCCGCTGACGTGCCGCATCCTGTTCTTCATGCTCAAGACGCACCACCGCCAGATCGTCGCCAGCCGCACCATGCGCGCCATGCTCGAGGGCCTGCGCGCGAGCCTGCGCGCCGCGCTGCGCCGCCAGAAGGACGAGATGGGGTATAACATTGCGGCGCTGCGGGTGGTGGGGATGCAGATCCGGGAGAGGAGTGTGAGGGAGTATGTGGATGAGCACTGGGAGGAGGGGGAGCGCGAGCGTGAGGGCCGGGCGATAAAAAAGAGGGCGTTTGCGAATGTTTCGTAGGAGCTGGCTGATACACAACTTGTTGTCTTAAAATTATCCTCTTTTGGCGTCTCTTGAAGCACGCTCACAGCCGACATGCCCGTCGATGGCGACACAGTGGCCATGCCCACATACTGCTTTTACACTTCCGGTACCACCTAAACGCAATACAAACAATCGCCGCGCGAAGCAGTAGTCGAGCAAATACGGTATAAGCCCGTCCCCTGGTATATCTTCCACCGACGCCTCCCATCTCTACATCCAATGCAGCGCTATGTCTCGTGGCCGGTGGTTGCTGCTGCTGCTGCTGCTGCTGCGGGCTCGGGCCTACTGGTGCCGGCAGGGAGTGTGTCAGGGCCCAACATAGGGGCTCGGCTCTCCTCAGTGGCGGCGCGCAGACCGGCTGCTCTCGCCGCCTCGGCCTGCGGCGCGACTGTGGACGGTGATGGCGTTGGCGGAGCAGCCGAAGATGTCGGCGTTGGTGGTGCCTGGGCAGCTTGCGGGGGCGGCGGGGGCGGCAGGGCCGGCGGGAAGAGCTTCTCCAGCAGCTTTGGAGGGGGGCAGGGGCGGGCGTAGCGGGGATCCACCCATTGCGGTGGTGGTGCCTGAGTCGCATGGGCGCTGGGGCCAGGGTGGCCTTGATGATACGGAGGAGGGTGGTGTGGTCCGTGTGGTCCTGTATATTGCACGGGTCGTTCGTGCGGGAAATGGTGCTGGCCGGGATATGGCGGCGGGTAGGGACTACTGCACACGGGGCTCTGGGGCGGCGGTTGCGCGCCGTAGGGGACAGGGGCGTAGCTGGGATACACGGCGAAGTAGGTCACCGGGGGCACGTTTCGCAGTTGCCCCGAGTATACCACCGGCAGCAGCGTCCCCGGGGGGAGGCAACCCGGCTGTCCGGGAGACGGGCCCGGCTGTGGTCCCATATAAACAACGGCATAATTTGCCGGGTCGAGAGCAGGGGGGATCGGGGGTGCCCGTGGTGGAGCGGGGCGTGCAACCGGTGGTTGGGCTGGTCGCGGGCCGGGTGGTCGGAGAGAGCCCACCGGAGGCCCTGTACGTGGAGCGAGTAAAGACGGCCCCGTGCTAGGCGGACGCGCAGCCGGTGACTCAACAGGCCGTCGCGGCGGTGCGTGGCCAAGTAGTGGAGCTTGGGCGCCTGGACCGGCTCGCGCAACCGGCGGACGCGGGAGTTGGGCGCCGTTAGTGGTAAATGGCTGCTGCCCGGTCGCGACCGGTGTCGGTTGGGCAGCACTCTGAGGTTGTGTATCGGTGCGAGTTGGCGAGGGCGGTCTCCTGGCGGTAGGCAGTGGTGTCGGGTTCAGACCCGGAGGATCCCGACTTGGGTCCGGAGACGGCGCGGGGCCGGATGGCGTGACCGGTGGTGGAGCACTTTTCTCGGCCGACGGGGGTTCGTTCCGCCGCTCCACGGCTGCGCCGAGGGGTGCTCCCTGAGGCCGGTCCGTGGCCGAAGACATGGGCGCGTGTGTGGGTGTGGGCGGCGGGGGGTTCGCATTCTCGGGCAGCTCAATGCCCGACCCTTCCAGCAGCTTCTTGCGCGAGTCCCACCAGCCTTGAATCGTGGGTGTTGGGATTTTCCAGAACTCGGACGCCTCGGCGTACGTTGGGGCGCGGTGCCAGACATACTCGCCCGATGCATTCTGGATCATGGACTGGCTCCAGTCGTGCTCGTGCGACTGGCCAACGCGGCTGCGCGGGATCTGTCGGCGATGGCGGTTGTCTGGGATGCGGTGGTTCAGGAGATACAGCAAGACTTCGATTTTACGCTCCCGCGTATAGGAGCGTTCGACGCGTCTGAGCGGCTTCACGGGCTTGTTCTTCAGACGTTCCGACAAGGGTTTGGGCACCGGCCCGGGCTTCTTCCTCGGCAGTCCCTTCAAGGTCAGCGGCCGTCTCGCCGTCGGCGGCGGTGTCGGGGCCATTGTTTCCGATTCTCCGGGTAGAATGTGGACGCGGCCATGGAACAGGCTTCTCAGCTCCGTACCCCCGCGGGCCTGCGCTGCGACGCGATATTAGTCGGTAGCTGTGGACGGGCCCACTTCTGCAATTGCCTATCGGATTCGACGATCGAATCCCGATGTTGATGACTCGAGAAAGGTTTTTCTGGGGTCGGGATTTATTTACGGCGTGGAATGTCACTCGCAAGACAAGGCAGGAGCAGCTTACACTTTAGGCAAAAGCCTAACAAGCGCAAAATGGCAGGAACGGCAGTCGCTTGGATTATGCACGCGATTCCCTGCCTCGAGGGGCCAAGCAAAAACATCAAAAGATAGATGAATGCCCAATAACAGGATTGAACTGTTGACCTTCGCATACCATATACGGGGGAAACCGGTATTAGTACGACGCTCTAACCAGCTGAGCTAATCGGGCTTCTGATTTGTGTAAGACTGACCGGAGTCCTCGCGTCTTGACAGCCGCAAGAGCAATGCGACCGTCCCACGTTTCGTCTCGGTTCGCTGTTGCCTTCTAAAATGCCATGTGCTCTTTCCGTTTCCAAACTCCCGCATTTTCCAAACCGGCGCGTGGCCAACTTCATTTTGTGCCTCTTCTTGGTGAGAACATTGAACCGTGCGCAGTTGGAACGGGGAATTCGGAGAATTCGGAGAATTCGGCGAGTTTAGGGGGGCCACATGCTCTGCCGAGTCTCCCAAGCCTCCAAGTTCCAAGTTCCAACAGACACTGCCCCGCCGCGGCGCACCCAATTCAGACGACACATCCAATCTCGAGTATCCGTACGCGCCGCCGACGAGCTGACGTCTGCTTAAAATGGCGCGAGTTGCGACCGAGCCTCTCAACACATGTCCATAGCTTATGCCTCGTTTTTGAATCTGCGAATATCTGTATCATCTTTTTCCTCCCTTGTCAGCCCTGGCCCCTCTCTGTCGCGAGGTGACTTGGGTTCGGCCGCAGGGGTGAGGTTGTGTCGTTCAGCCCACCATCACACGACACCGCAGCAACAGCAGCAGCAACCATGGGCCTCCGCGACAAGTTCCGGAAAAAGAACGACTCGGAAGGCGAGGCCAGCCCCCGGCCGTCGGCCCCCGAGTTCACCTTCATCCGGTCCGACACGTACACCCAGGAAGTGATCCACCCGCCGAGCGCCAGCGGCGACGGAGCCCCAAACGCATATCTGGTCCCCGAGCAGAAGCCCGACGCGGCCAAGCAGCGCCTCAGCCTCGACGTGTTCAGGAGCGGCCGCAACCGCAGCGCGTCCGAGTCGACCCCCCGGACCCCCGGGGCGCGGCGCCTGTCGCAGCGCCTCCACCTAACCCGCGCGCCGGCCAGCTCGGAAAATGTGCCCGAGCACCTGCCCGAGATTGTCGTGCCCGAGGGCGCCGAGGCCGACCGGGACGGCACCGAGTCGCAGTGGGAAAAGCGCGCCACCATGCTGGCGCGCGAGAACGAGAAGCACCGCAGCCGCCCGGGCACCCCCGTCCACGGCTCCGCCGCGCCCGTGATCCCCAAGCTGCGTCTGGGCGACACCTCGCCCTCGGGCAGCGAGCCGCAGGGCAAGGCCGTGTCGTCCAAGGCCATCGACGAGGACATCCAGGAGGCCGTCCGGCTGCACGAGGCCGGGGAGCTGGAACGGTCCACGGCCCTGTTTGCGAAGCTGGCAGATCCCAAGGGCGCCAACAACCCCCTGAGCCAGGTTCTGTACGGGCTTGCGCTCCGGCACGGATGGGGATGTCAACCGGACGCCGCCGCGGCCGTCAGCTTCCTCTCGGCGGCGGCATCCAACGCCGCCGACATCGAGCACCTCGCGCTGCAGGCCGGGCTGAAGAAAGGCGGCGCGGCCAAGGGCGAGCTGGTCCTGGCCATCTTCGAACTGGCGAACTGCTTCCGCCACGGCTGGGGGATCCCCAAGGACCCAATCGCCGCCAAGCAGGTGGGTTCTCCCGTTCGCGGCGCACCCCAGAGGGGGGGGGTTTGGTTCGCGCCCGTTTCTAACGTGACGAAAATCGCCAGTACTACGAAACGGCCGCAAACCTCGGAGACACAGGTACGCCGCCCGGCCATCCCACCGCCGCCGCCCAGAACTGACCGCGCGCAGATGCCATGAACGAGGTAGCATGGTGCTACTTCGAGGGTTACGGCACCAAGAAAGACAAGGTCAGTCCGTCCCCGATCCCAACCCCAAACCGCATTCTTTCTTTCGGCGGCCGCCCAACAAACGAGCTTCCTCCCCCCCCCCCCCCCCCCCCCATTGGCTCCTCACCAGCGTCACCTTAGCGGGTACTGCTAAATATGGAAAGCCCGTCGAGCGGGTCGGGCAGCAATGAGAGGAAAAGGGGGGGTGCCCGGCCGCCAAAAAGAGGGCGAGTCACAGGCCCCCCTTTTTCCAGGCAACCCCCCCCTCCCCCTCCCCCCTGTTTTCCGATCCGTCACATCAGGCTGGCGGCGACGCTGACACACGCGGCTGACAGTTCACCGCGGCCAAGTACTATCGTCTGGCCGAGAACAATGGGAACAAAATCATCGGCAACTCGTGGTAAGCGCTTGCTTGTTCTGTCTGTCTGTCTGTCTGTCTGTCTGTCTGTCTGTCTGTCTATCGCCACATCCTGCTCCCACCTCCCCCAATAAGGGTTGTCTGCGGCGCCGTCAGCATAGCGAGCGATAGGCGGCTGTTCTGCTCGCCCTGTTTCTGTTTTCTGCTCGCTGGTTTTTGGACCCTTTTTCTGTGCGACTGCACGCCCCACTCACGCACTCGCTCGCCCGGCCTGCCGCTGTGGCCGCCGGTCGGGGTCGCGGCCGGGCCCCTCCCTGGGCCCTTCACCGTCGCGTCTTTCGGATGGCGCATGCTGCCGATTGGCTGTTGATGGTCGATTGGCGATTCCGTGTGGTGGCTGCCGTCCGCGCGCCTGGGTTTTCCTTCTTGGTTATTCTTGGCATTGTTGTTGTTGGCATGGACTGATTGATTGCCTGCCTGACTGACTGACTGACTGACTGATTCGACGAATGGACTGACGAACTGCCGGTGTAGGATCTGGAAACCCAAGTACGATCCCGGCCACGGCAAGAAGTAGCGTCTGGCTTGTCTGTGTGCTTGGTCTCGGCTGGGGGCCCGACCGGACCCGCCACGCAGCGGGCCGTGAACGGAGGAGTTGGCCGGGTCGGCTGATGCCGCTGGCTGGCTGGCTGGCTGGCTCTGTTCGGATGGATGAGTGGATGGTTGGATGGTTGGTCATTGCATGTATTGGACACTGGACGGGGGGCTTTCTGTTTATCTATCACATCATGCCGCTTTGGGTAGGTGTTTCGCAGCGAGAAATGGTTACTGCGGGTACGCACTACCCACACTACCCTACCGCAGGCTGTTGCTGCCGGGTACTGCGGCGGACATGGCCTCGGCCTGCTTGGGCTGGGCCTCGGGCAGCATTGCCACTGTGGTGCCGGGTGCTTGATCACATTCTTAGTGCTGGAGTTGTGTGTTCGTCTTCCGTGTCGCGCGCGCGGGTTGGTCTGTCTGTCGTCCTCGGGGGTGGGCCATCCTAACAGCATGAGAGTTGTTTGGGCCGTGGCCATTGGGCGATGGGCGATGCTTGAGACGGGCCCGGAAACGGTCCGCGTCTGTCAGTGCTGCTGTTGCGGCCGCGTGGTATTGCATTTGCATTTGCAGCTGCATCGCATTGCAGGGCGTTGCAGAACGCGGATGGCTCTGGGAAGTACAGCAGCGTTGACGGGAGGTATCTTGCCTCGAGATCATGCTTGTCCGGCGCCGTTTGACGAGGAAACGGAGGTCGGAGATGGTTGATGGTTTGGTCACCTACTACTTACTTCTTTTCAACGTGTTGGGATCTGGGCATGGTGAGTTAACACCGCTGCTGAGATGTGTTTCCAAGGGGAAAAATACAATGATTTTTTACTTCTTGATATGCCTGGAAGCAACGCAGTGGCGGGGAAATGCATGCACATTGCAGCTGCAGGGGGATGTAGAAGTGTCAGTCCAGTTACAATCGGTCAGTCCCGTCAGTCACAGCTACCAAGCACGTCCATCACCGTACGAGGCCCAGGTTGCTGCAAAGTTCTGTATTTTCAAGTCTGTTTTCAAGGGTCTTTGCTGTCTAGTAGCTAGCGACAAAGATCGTCCGTCCATCAGGGAGTGTCGTAAGCAGGGGCTGTTCCAAGCCTCTCCTGCCGGGGTACAAATCCCCCTTCAGTCCGTCTGGGTGTGTGTTTCTGGGTGGCGGTTGTGTCGGCATCGACGGTGGCGGCCAGAGTCCAAAAGGTAAAAAATGGGGATCCGTCATCATCGGCGAGGTCTGGTCGGCGAGCGAGAGCGCGGTGAGAAAAAAGCAATCCTCGCAAGTCGGTCCCAGAGCCTCTGCGATGTGAAGTATCCGCCAAAACGGGGGCGCTGTGATCCGTCTTTGTTACGGGCAGGCCCCCTGTCGAAAATAAGGTGTGTAAACGGATGCGGCGTTTGTCGACAAATGAAAAAAGAGGCGTCGTCAGACAAGTCGTGTCGCTGCTGGTCTCCATGGCGGCTCTTCCTCCAGCCAGGATCGCAGCGTGCGACGTGTGGAAAAAGTATCCCGTTCCAAGCCCGATGCCGACCTGATGCGCGCCGAGGGGTGTCGGCGAGAGATTTCTCCGCACGCCCGAACACGTCCCGGCGGGCCATCGGCGTACAAAGGAGAGGAGAGAATGCGGCGATGGTGTGTCGCCTGTCCAAGAATATCCCAAAAAAGCAAGCAACCAGTCCCAGAACCGCCGTGTTCGCCGTGTCCCCAACCATCCGGCCTCGCAGCAAGGCCCCGCGCAGAACCCAGCCCATACCCAGCGCCGCGAGGGAAAAGAAAAGCAGAATAATGACATTAAAATGGAGAGAGATGCGCCACCAAAAAGAGAAAGAAAAGACAGGGAAAAAACACAAAACCAGATGCTCGCTCGCTTGCTAATTTCTCGGGGAAAACACAAGACCAAAAACAAGGAAGATAAAAGAAAAAACAAGATCAAACTATCAGACTGGAAAAGGGCAGGGGGGGGACTCGCGTCCCAGTTCAGGCCGCAAGAAGGTGACAACTTTCGGTGCGTGAGCTGCAGGTGTCTGCTGTGTCGCGGGAGCGGGGCAAGTGTATTCGTGGTCCAAAAAGAGAAAGAAAAAGAAAAAGAAAAAAAGGCCGAAAATGGAAAGCAAAAGCGGAAGAAAGAAAAAAAGCAGAAAAAAGAGGCTCCAGTGCTGTGCATGCCTCATGGCTCGTGGGGATCGTGTGGATTGTTCGTCCGTCATAACTCATCATCAAGAGAGAGACATTTAGGTCTGGCCGTCGCCTCCGGCCGCGGCGATGTTACTCTCCGCAACCATGTTGGCAAAGGTCCGGACGACGTCGCTCGGGATCTGGTCCCAGAGCAGCGACCGGGTGTAGACCTCGGCAGCCGACTGCTTGTTCGGGGTGCGCATACTGGCGAGGGCGTCGGCAAGATTCCGTCGGCCTTGGCTCGTGGACCTTTCGGCCACCGGAGCGCTCGGCAGGAAGTCGTGCGACGTCAAGTCGTTGTACTGCGCCGCCGACAGCGAGAAGAGCTGCTCGTTGGTCTGCTGCTCCGACGGCTGCGTGAGCGAGTCCGCCATGGCGCCCAGCACCGACGGGGCCACATGGTCGACCATCGGCGCCGTGATGGCGTGCGACGGCATCGACGCGGCCCAGCCGGTGCCCGACGGGGCCGGCGCCGCCATCGCGGCGAGGCCCGAGGCGACCTGCGAGACGCCGGCATCCTTGAGCACGTTCTCCAGGAGCGTCGCGGACGCGGCGCGGACGTCCTCGGAGACGCGCGGGATGCTGGGCGTCGTCGACCGGCTCGAGAGCACAAAAGCGCCGACAAGGAAGAGCATGAAGAGCAGTCCCCCTTGCTGGGCAGGCTTCTCGGCGTCGGTCGGCAGCGCCACCTCGGCCTTCTTGGCCGCCACCATCTGCCGTTCCTGCTTGACCTCGGCAGGCTGCTGCTGCTCCATGGGGAACTCGCCAAACATGGGCATGTCCCAGGAGCTGTCCATGGTGATGCCGTCCATCTCGGCAAAAGCGCCGGAGAATCCGGACGAGGTGGTGGTGGCGGCACCCTCCAGGGTCTGCACGTGGTTGCTCAGGACGCTGATCTTCTTCCGCAGCTCGCCCGTCTCGATGGTGTGGGTGCTGATCATCTCCTCGTGCTTCCGCTCCAGCTCGTTGACGTACGACTCGTAGTTCTGCTTCTCGAGCGCGAGCTTCTGCATCTGGCCCTCCATCTTGGTGATGGTGTCCTCCAGGCTGGTGATGATCTCGGTGTACTGCTTCTTTTCGTCCTCGAGCCGTTCCGTGTGCTGCTTCTTGCGCTGCCTCGAGTCGAGCCTGTGGGTTTCGGCCCGCCGGGGCGCTGTCGCGACGGGGTTCACTTACGCGGCTTGCCTGTTGCGCAGCAGGCGTTTTTGCTGCTTGAGCTCCTTGATCTCCTGCTCGTCGGTCGACTGCGCGATCAGGTGGTCGATGTTGCTGAGGTTGCGCTCGGCGGGGATGTCGAAGCGCGCATTCTTCTTCCGGATGCCGTCGCCCCGGCGGAGGTCGTTGTGCGAGCGGATCAGCGGGCTGGCGGGCCGCGGCCGCTTGACGCCCTGGGTCTTGAGGTCCTGGGCCAACCAGGCGTCCTTCTGGGGCGAGGTCGGTATTGACTGGGGCGCCGCGTGGCCCATCTGCTGGAACATGGCGACGTTGGCGGGGTTGTGGAAGGGCGCCGGCGTCTGCATGGCGGCGGGGCGGTGGAACATGGCGAGGGTGGACGCGTCGTATTCCGCCGGGAGGCCGTCGAAGGCCTGGAGCTGCGGCGTCACGGACCCGGAGCTGGTCATGGGCCAGGCGTGGCTCTGGTATGCGGCCTGCTGGCTCTGGTCCATCCGCAGGAACGGGTTGTTGCTGTGCTGGTCGAGGAACGGGTTGTTCGACGGGACCGACCAATCCTCCGTCTTGGGCGAGAAGAGCGACGGGGTGATGGCGAAGGAATCCCTCCTGCTCTCGACCATCGGCGGCGACATCTCCAAGCCCGAGTCGAGACCGCTCTGGTCCAGAATGTTCTCGTCTAATATGCTGGCGTCCTCCTCCTCGAAGTACTTCTGTGCGTGGGTGGTGTCGACCGAGAGCTGCCCCCGGAAAAACGACTGCATCTGGAATGTGGAGACCATGATGGGCCGCGGGGTGTGTGGATGTGTGCGGGAGGGAAGTGGTGTCTGCTGCCAGAATGCAGACGATGGAGGGTTCAAAATGTGTGCGGACAAATCCTGATATTTGTGTTAGTGGCTGGTGGGAAGAGGCCCGAGGAGCGGTGAGGGCTTTTATTTTTGGACGGGCCGGGGTCAAGTGTGCAGGGGGATCGGGTTCGGGAGGCGACGGACGGGCTCGAACACGCCACCAACAGCATCCCAGACTGTGCGTATGTACCCCTCAGACTCCCGAGTGTCGAGTGTTTGGTTGTGTTGCGCCGACTCTCGTCAAACAGGGGAGCGAGGGAGGCAGTTTGAAGCCGTCTTTGGAGACCAGAGTGGGTTGGGTTGGGAGAGGTTGGTGGGAGGGGGGGGAAAGTCGGAGGCAGGGGCCCGGGTTTTAAACGGGGAGAGAAAAAAGTCACTTACACTCTGTGGTGTAAGTCGCACTGCGCTGCCGTCTTCTGGAAAGAGGGGTATCGGACCAGAACCTGGAGGAGATCGATCTGGGTGGGGTGGGGGGTTTGGCGATTGCTTCACCTCGCGGGCAAAAAAAGATGATGATGAGGGAGAATTCTTCGGTTCCAACAGTCGCAATGCTGCTGTGCTTCTGCTGATGGGCAATGGCAGTCTTTGTAATTGTGGATGGATGGGGGCAGACTGGGTGCTTGCTCCTCTTTCTATGTTTTGTACTTGAGGGGGGTCAGGCCGACTCTGCGGGAGCGTCGCGACGCAGGGTACGTACCCGAAGCTTGCCCAATTGCAGAGAAGCGGCTGCTTGGGAGTGCGGGTGGGTGGTACCTCGAGTGGATGTTGCGGAGGACCTGCTCAGCGCGGGACGCCTGTGGATGGAGACCAGTTCGGCGACGGAAGGGTGGGTGGGGCGTGGGCGTTGCCGGGGGGTGTGACCAGGGACCGGCAGACAAAGGCCGGGCCCTCGCCAGAAGAACGGAGGAATGGGTCGGGGGAGAAGAGGCTCAAGCTGTTATTGGATCTGCTCGACCGACCTGCATCAGAGGCACTGGCAGAAATCCCTTGTGCCTCCGTTAAAAGCCGGCGTGCGCTGCCTCCGTTTCCAAACGAGGCATGCCTGGTCCATGAGAGCGTCGGGATGCGATGCGCTTCCCAATAGGCGGCATCGCGACCACGCTGATCAACTGCGACGGGCGAGAAGCCCTGGGGCCGCGCGATGGCAGCATCCGAGATCGAATCAGCGATCGGCCGCCGGCCCCGGGAGTGATCCTGCTGCCACTGGATGGCAGACGGGATGCGGCGACGGGGGGCGTCGACGAAGCAGCAGACTGATGGCGGAAAAGGCCACCGCGGCGTGAACTGGTCGGGGGACAAAAGAACAAGAGCGCGGCGTACCGGGCAGGGGTCAGCGCGCGGAGGGTGAGCAGAGGACGAGGGCTTGCCGAGCGGTTCTGCCCTCATGATTGGACTGGCACGAAGGAGTGGTCGTGGATGACCGCCCCGGCAGGTTGGGCAGAAATGCACCTTGGGTTCGGTACCCAAAGGCTTCTTTCAGTTCAGTGATCAGCTCGCGGACTCGCAGCTCCCACACCCAAAGCAACGCGGGCTTGGCCCGCTGGGGTTGACTCGAGCCCCGTGAGCAGCGGGCAGTGGGCAGACCCCCGTGCGAAGACCAGAATGGTGGACGCCAACCTCGAAGCAGCCATTATTATCCGACACGGCCGCCATCCTCTTGTGCAGCAGCTGCCCTGTGTGGGATGGTGCTGTGGGCGGGATGGGAGACGCGGAGGGCGCTGAGGGAAGTGGTTGCTCGTGGTGGTCGCGGTGGGGGGTTTCGCGGGAATTTCCACGGGGAGACAACAGCACTGGGGACGGAAATGCAGAATGCCGCCGCACCTGCTGTCAGCTGTTTCGCTGTCGGCAACGGTCGGCGCGAGCATGCAGAGGGACGGAGACGGACGGAGACGGACGGAGACGGACAGGCGGACAGGCGGACAGACGGAAGGCGGACGAGACGGACCACAGAAACCCTCCCGGGCCCTTGCGGCATGCCGTGGTTCCATCCCCGTTCCAATCATCGTCCGTTGCTCCGTGTGGGTTTTGTGTGGAAGGTGGAGGTGTTGCCGTGCTTTCCCCACAGACCACGAAAAAGGCAGTCGCACAGCGCGCTGCTCTGCAACCGTCAGGTCACATGACACAGTTCCGCGCCTGGCGCCTGCCGTGTGTCGACGCTGTGCTTTCCCCGACAGCCTCGCCCACTGCTCCCCAGGCAGGTGTGTTCGGCAGAGGTGCGCCGGTGTTCCAGAAGCCCCAACACCCACACCCCAGCCAACCCCGCCGCGGTGGTGCCCGTGACGTGCACCTTGCCGTAACACAGCATCGACAGGAGCCCCGTGCATTGTGTCGCAATTCCCCGCGGGCTTCCTCTTTCCATGCTCCCCTCTCACCAATCTCACCTCACCAACAGAAACGGCCGCCGGAAAATGCGGTGGCTGGTAGCTCCACTCGCTGCCACTGTCGGCACGTCAACCGTCAACTGGACGGAGCGCGCGCAGCTGCCGCGAGCCTGCTGGCCAGTCGCCGTGTCCGCCCAGACGCGATGTGCTGCAGCGTGCTGCAGACTGTGGCCGCCAGGCCGCATATTCCGAGGCCCGCGCCATCAGGACCCAAACAACGCGCCCCCGTCTCGTCCCTACCCAACACAAAGAGTCGGTGTGTTTCTGGTTCTGTTTTCTGCCACGCGAAGGAACGCGTCCGGCCTGGTCCGTCTTGTCGGATCTCGAGCCGGAGACGCCAGGGGCACGTCGCGCCCCGCTCCCCGTTTCGGCCCGCCCTGTCTGTGGTCAGCTGGCAGGACGGCCAGCGCTGGCCACCGACCCGGCACCCAATGATGCCGGCGACAATTCACCTCACCGCGCTGGGCCCAGCGACGACTGAGGCGATGGCACCTTGGACGTCGGGCTAACTCTGCGATGCGCTTGACCAGGAGACCATCGAACGTCGGCCGGCCGCCCCAGCCGCCATGAAAATCCGAAAAATCCGAAACTCCGCTCCCCTCGCAGCTGCGGGACGGCGCACCCCATCCGACTGCCTCGGTCGTGTTGCGCGATCCGGCACCACAACGACGTCGCTGCGGCAAACATGCCGGATGGGGCGTTCTGGCGGGCCCGTTGCACGAGACCCGGCCACTGAGCGCAGCGCAAACCCACCACCAATCAGTGTCCCGAGGCCATCGTGCGCCGTGCCAGTGCCAGTGCTGCAGGCGACGGCCCCGACAGCATTGGTGTCCCCGAATCAGAGTGACTCAGCCTCGGTATCGCCGCGGTTCCGGTGGCCTGGGAGAGAGACGCCCTCGGCTGCCCTCTCAAACGACCCCCTCTGCACCCATCGGTCTCGCTCCTGTCCCCTCGACCGCGCACTGTTTGCTGGTTCCAGTCTCGCGCGTCGAAACATCGGGCTCGGCTCCAGCTGTCACGTCAACGGCGCGGAAGCTCGACATGACACCCGTCAGCAGCCAGCCTGTCAGAGGTTTTCCTGCAGGAAATTCCAGCGGCTTGACGCCCTCGTGCGATCAAGCGATCGAGGCCCAATCCGCGGCCCCGGGATCCGGTCCCTTCCTGTCGGATCGATCTCGAGGGCCGCAGCTGCATCGAACCAAGTGCCGGTTTTCTGCCCAACCGCCCAGCGCTGCCAATGCGGGCGCCTTGATAGATCCTCCAGCATGCCCACATGTCTGTTGCACATGTTGGGCTGGAGCCGTCGCCAGGGGATCGCAGGAAAATGCTCCTATTTGCCCTCGGTTTTCTGGGGCAGTCCGCTCGTGTCAGGCGGTCAGGCGAGCCATCCGACGCCGGCTTCCGTCGACCGTCGACCGTCGACCGTCGACCGTCTGACTGACTCATAGTTGGGATCCGCGCTCAGGAGCACCCCGTCTCCCCGCTGTGCGCAGTTGCACAGTCTCCCTCTTCAGATGATTGCCATGAACGATGAACGAATGACCCCAAAGTATTCCCGCCTCACAACCGTGGCACAGGAATGACCGTGTCCCTTTGGTGAGTTGTGGCCCCACAGCACTGCCCACCAAACCACAACACGGCCCGCAACGCGCCATCGGACTGTTTGATAAGCGCGCAGGAGCGCGCAAGGGGCTGCAACACCAAGCGTCCGAGCTTGTGAGCGGTGAGGTGAGAGCGATTCTGCCTCGGCACCGCAACGACGGCGTGCCAAGGGCCCCCCCCCCCCCTCCGATGTCGTGAGGGCGTTTGCATGCCTGAGGGGCGGCGGGAACACCCCGGATCATGTGAGAGCCCTGTTCGGCGGTGTATCCCGAAAACTGGATGACCGTGGTGCCGTCATCATGATACAAGCCGGCGATTTCCCTTCACCTCAGGCCAAAACAGGATCCTCGCGCCGCATTCCACGGCCAGGATCCGGAAGCCTGGGTCGGAGATCTCGCGATTCGTGCAGCCGCCTGCAGGAAAGCCATGCACCTCTCCCGGCGCAACGGAGCCGCCATCGTCCTGTTTGGCGGTTACCTGGCCCCTCCTCTCCCCTCCCCTCCCCTCCCCCCGGCAACCTGCAGCGCTTCAACGTGCAACCTGCAGTGCGTCCGAGACCCGTCCAACCGAGCCGCCGTGTAAGCAGCAGTGTTGCCGCTCTCTGCGATTGGGCTCGGACGGCAGAACCCATCCTGACGTTTGTTTTGCGGTGGACAACAGGATCACGGGCAGTGCTGGTGGTGTTGGTGTTGGGCGACGGCGCAGTGCAGCCACCCGTCAACCGCGCGTCTACGAACGACCACCGACCTAGGCGGCTGTGGGTTGAGGTGAGCTGAGTGAGCTATACATAGCTCCGTAACCTACAAGCCTGCGTTTGCAGCCGCTCGGGAGAGTGGGCCGAAACGGATGAAGCCCGAATAGTTTATCTCCTCTTCCTTGAGAGAATCGCCGATGGACAATCAATCAATCTCAGACACCCGGGGTCCGGCGTGGGCGCGGGTGGGCGGGCTCCCGAGTAGCGGTGAAGAATATTCGGGAACACCCCCCTCCCCAAGTGCATCGCGGGCGTACAATGTACATATGTACATACCCCTGGAGCCAAGAATCCCGCCCATCGCGGCACCCATGCCCATTGGGACCGGATGCCTGCTTCTGCTTCCTCCCTTTCCCTTCTTCCTTGCCAGATGAGATTCTCACATCCCACCACACCCTACCCAGCAGATCGATCCCAGACCGTGCTCCGGCCTACTAGCGCCGCACGATCGAAAAGCTCTGGGCCGATGCCATGGAAACAAGGGAGGGAGGGGCATGTCGGTGAAGGGGACTTGGCAAGGCGGGCGAGAACGAGCGCCGCGGGGGGCGGGCGGTGGATGTATGTAAATGAAGTCGGTCAGGTCAGCGGACAATGCCTGCCGACTTATCTACAGTATCTATCATAGGTGCAATGTCCGGGACGGTCGGTTCGGTCGATCGGGTCTGTGTGTCTGTGTGGCCCTCACCGCCCTGCCGGCCGGTCTGCGCGGCGCAGCTGAACCCACGAACCCACCCGCGCTCCATCGGCGGTCTGGACATATGTATGTATGTACGGATTTGCATCCGCCGCTCCGGTTGGGCTCGCGGGGTGGGGGGGGGGTTTGAGGCGCGCGGAGGACGCGGTGGCGGCTGCGGGCACGGGGGACGGCGCCGGAACGGGGTGACCGAGAGCGGGGCGGCGGCGGCGGCGGCAGCGGGTTTGTGTGCGCGGCTTGTTTGGCCGGTGCGCGGCTGTGCGGTGCGGTGGATGGGCCGAGAACGGCAACGGAAGGGGGGGTTGTGCAAAGAGAAGAGAAGAGGGTCTCATCCGCGGTGCAATACGGTCTGATGCTTGTGGGTAGACTATTGAACACCAACACCAACACAGGGTCGTGGGGGCGAGAAGCTGTGTCTCGTTACTGGTGATGTCCCATTCTCCCATCCCATCCCACAAGTTCAGATACGGACTACATACGACCTCCCGCGGGAGGGGGAACGCCACGGGCTGGGCGCTGGGCTGGACTGGACTGGACTGCGTGCTTACTGCTGGGCGTTCGTTGCTGCCTTGCCGGGCCCAGACCAGTCGGCGTTTGGTGTCTACAGTTTCAAACCGGCCTAGATGGTGAGACCGCCGCGCATGGACGAGGCGCGGCGTCTGGTCGTCTCGCGCTGACCGCCAGATGGGGAGTGGGATGTTCAGTTCACCAGTGCGAGGCGCGAGGCCGGAGATCTGCGCGGTCGGTTGGTACCTACCTAGGCAGATGGCGCAACAGCGTCACGAGATGCCGTTGGATTGGTAGACTTGAGCATGTACCGGGTTAGCTCGATCCTAGCGCGCAGTCATGCACGCGCAGAGCTTTGGGATGACAGGACCTAGGTGAACCACCACGGAAAGGGATGCAGGAGAGACGCGCAGGGCGCAGCCATCGCACATGTATTCTGCTAGCTCCGCGGCTGTGATGTCGCGGGCACCTCACGTGGTAACCGCGACCTGCTCCCCGCAATGGGATCGCCATCCGATGCCGCACAGCGGTACCACAAACCCCAGACCTGTGTGAGCCTGCGCGGCAGTCCGTCCAGAAACCAGGGTCCCCCCCACCGCAAACACAATCTCACTGCGTCGGCGAAAAAGAGGGGCCCGCCCAAAGACGGGATACATACATACCCCTGACTCACTGTGCGGCCGGCCCTAGAAGCGAAGGCGTGGCCGCGCGTCCCCTGTCGGCGTCCTCCGGTCTTACCGCGCGAACCCTCCCTCTCGTCTTGCCACAGCTCACAGCTCTGAGAAACCCCAAAGATCGCCGCGTCCAGGGGCCTGCCTCGCTGTGCGCCCGTACCACATGTGCCGCATTCCGACGCGGCCGTGTGGGTTGCGCAAGGCCCCCCTTTTCCACACAGCCGAAGCTTGCCCGTCTGTTTCTCCGCGACGGAAGGGGTCGATGTAGATAGACGGCCACAGCGCTTCTGTCTGCGCAGCGCAAACTGCTTCGAGACGGAGTTGTTTGTGTCAAGGCACGCACCACGTGCCCGGTGGCGAGGATTGCATGGAACCCGCGAGGGGGTTGGGGAGAGGGGTCGGGGCACGGCGCTGGATTCCATTGTTGTGAGGGTAACGACCCTACGACGACCCAAAGTCCCAGAGGCTGACCAGGAGGCTGTCCTTCTCCTCGTCTGCGGCGCCGGCTTTGGTGAATATCCTCTTGGGGATCATGAACTCGACCACCGGCGGCTTCTTGACCTCCTTGGACATCTCTGCCTCGAAGAGCTGCGATGCGGTTAGCTGCTGGGTTCGTCCAATGCCGGTTTGGGAACCTTACACTGCCATACGAGTGGTCCAGGAAATCCTCGACACTGTATGCCTGCTTCGTGAACTGCTCGGAGATGATCTTGGCGATGGTGGCAACGTTGGGATGGTAGTGCGACTGCAGTTGCACAATCTCCCAGAGACAGCTGTCGATGGCGCACGTCTCCATGGGATCCTTCTCGCCCGGCAGGAACGGGTCGTCCACGCCGTCGCTCTCCATCAGCTCCTTCTCCTCCTTGGTCCGAGGGACGCGGTGCATCATAAAGGTTGTGAGAGGATGCTTCTTGAAGAGGTTGTAGAACCACGGCACGATGGCCACGATGGCGCTCGGCGGCGCATTGAGTGCCAGGCGCGCCAGGCGCTTGATGAAGCTCGCCACCATGACGGCCGGCAGATGGGACGACCCGAGGAAGGTGTCGAGCAGGCGCAGGAAGCGAGACCGGTGTTTTGAGTGCAGCATGTCGGCGTCGAGCAGCGAGTAGAGCTTGGTGAAGAACTCTGGGTAGTCGAGGTTGCGCTCCTGCATCAGATAGAAGACGCCCGAGAGCGCGAGGAGCGAGATGGACCCGCCCGAGTTGTAGCAGTCCGTCAGAAAGTCCATGAGCAGCTCCGGCTTGGTGAACCAGGGGGCGATCGATGTTGCCATGACCTCTAGCACCTTCTTCCTCTGCTCCCTGCTCAGGCCCAGGTGCATGAGCGCTAGCCAAGCCTCCTGGGCCTGCTTCTTGTGTTGCGACAAGGAGCGCAGGGGGTGCTTCTTTTTCTGCGGCGGTTCGATCCAGAAGTTCTCCAGCGCTTCGCTAGACTCGGGGACGTCTTCCATGCCCAGCAGCGTCTCGAAAACAATGTCCCGAATCGCGTCGTCGACACTGTGCTCCCGTTCGGCCAGGTAGTTCCTGCTGCATGTCAGTATAAGACCGAATTCCCAAGGGCCGATCATGTCCGTACTTGATGGCCTCGAACGTGTAGAACCTGATATCCTCATATTCGTTGACAAACTTCTCGGCAAACTCTTGCCGCAGCTGGTCGATCGGAGACTCGAGAATGGCGGCCACGATATCGGAAAAGAAATGGCGCGGGAAGACTGCGTCCTCGCGGTCGCTGAGGTGCTGCGCCTCCGCCTTGAGCAGGGCCATGGCCAGGACCAGGGCGTTGAGGGCCAGCTTCGTGCTCCGGAACATGGATAGCAGGACGGCCCGGTAGTCGGCGAGGCGGTCTCGGAGCCAGCTGGTGACGGTGGCGTCCTTGTCCGACACATCCTTCCGCCTGACCAGACTGCCCGAGGCGAGCAGGCGGATGAAGATGCGACACAGGGCCTTGGTGGCAGCCAGCGCGGGCTTGCGGTCCTCGTCGTGCTTCTGCGCGAGTTCGAGAAGGGCGGCGATGTTGTTGTAGTGCTTCTTGGACTCGAGGATTTCGGCTTCGAGCGTCTGGATCTGCGCCTTGTAGTCGTCGGCGTCGGCGTCGGCGTCGGCGTCGGCGTCGGCGCCCCCGGACTTCCTCCTCTTCTTGCCGTCGTCGGCATTCTCCTGACGCTTCCTTTTGGTCGAAACCGTGCCCGAAGGCCCCGCTGCATCGCCCGACATCCTGGCGCGTGGTTCGGTCGAAATCTCCCAGCGCGGGGGTGCTGTGTCGTCGTCTGGTGCCGTCGCTGCAATTCGAGGTTTGTCGTGCTGCAAAAGTCAGGTGGGGCGCGCCCAATTCAGCGCTGGATTTGACGGAAATTTCATGGCCGCCAAGACCGATTGTTTTCTTATCCAAAGCCGCTGCAGCAACTGCCACTGAGCAAAGCAAAGCCAGCGCTGAGGGCACGTGACGCGACCAGGGACCACGGCAAAGAGCCGGGCCAACGCATTCCGTTAAAACCTCAATTCGCATTTGGCATCGCAGAGTCGTAGCTCCCGTCAACGTCCAGCCTCCCCCCACCCGATCACCCACATCCGACAATGGCGTCCCGCTTGGCGAGAAGTGCGGTCGGTGAGTTTGCCCACCCACCGGTGTGCGCGGCCAATTGAGGCGACGCAGAGCTGACCCGATGGCGCCGCAGGGGCTGCCTGCCTCCGACCGAGCATGGTCCCACGCGCTCTCCCGGCCGTCTCGAGCCTCGTCACGGCGCGCCACAACTCGGGCGTCCCCGCCACGGACCCCAAGACCAAGGCGCAGTCCATCATCGACGCCATCCCCGGCAGCAGCCTGCTCTCCAAGACGGCCATCCTCTCGTCGGCCACCGGTCTGTCCATCTACGCGCTCAGCAACGAGTACTACGTCATGAACGAGGAGACGGTCGTGGCTGTCTGCCTGCTCAGCGTCTGGACTGCCCTCATCAAGTTCGGCGGCCCCGCGTACAAGGAGTGGGCCGAGGGCCAGAACGCCAAGATCAAGAACATCCTGAACTCGGCGCGTGCCGACCACACCCAGGCCGTCAAGACCCGCATTGAGGATGTCCAGCAGATGTCGGGCGTCATCGACGTCACCAAGTCGCTCTTTGCCGTGTCCAAGGTAGGCTAGGACCCAGATGAAAGAAAGAGAAAGGGGGGAGAAGGGGGGGGGGGGGGGAGAGAGATCGCCAGTCTGACGCCGTTTGCAGGAAACCGCCCGGCTCGAGGCCCAGGCCTACGAGCTCGAGCAGCGGACCGCGCTGGCGGCCGAGGCCAAGACGGTTCTGGAGTCGTGGGTGCGGTACGAGAGCCAGGTCAAGCAGCGGCAGCAGAAGGAGCTCGCCGAGAGCGTCATCGCCAAGGTGCAGAAGGAGCTGGAGAGCCCCAAGGCCCTGCAGCAGATTCTGCAGCAGAGTGTGGTGGATATCGAGAGTGAGTCCCTTCCCCCTGGATCGGCAGTGGCGGTAGCTAATGGCGTGTCCAGAAATCTTCTCGTCCAAGGCTCAATAGACGGCGACTCTGGCCGAGTTGCAAAGCGAGATTTCCCTTTGTTGTACCAGTGTCCATACACACCCTGTGCATTAGCCCCAATACAAAGCTCCTTCAGTCGTCCCCCGCGGTAAGCTCCGATCGAACCAGGCTGTATCTAGTCCGCCAGCCCTAGCCAGACTGAGGGGTGGGCATTGGCAGATTTCTCCGCATGGGGATGGGGTGGTGAATTCGGATCCCGTTATCTACAATGTGTCTCTGCTTGGGAACCCAATTGAGAATTCCCCGTGCAAAATGAGGGGTCGGAGCAAACCTCGAGGCCGCCAACCAGCTCCATGGACTGTCCTGCCTATCCGCTGCGGCAGTGCAAGCTTGGCTGGGATGGCTCAGAGATGTAGACGTAGGGTTCTGTGTCTCAATAAGCCTTTATGCATCCTGGCCGCAGATACAACAAGCGGCAACACCTTGGAAGACGGGTGCCGAGGTGCCCTGATAGTTAGCGCTGGCTCTGTAAGTTAGTGGGCGGGGCACCCTGAGCTCCGCGATAGCTCCCGCCCATGATAACCGACCAAGCTCCCGCTCCCGTCCAGGGATGCGCAACCTTGATAAAAAATGTTCCATGCCCCCGAAACTCAAATGATATCATGGCAGGCAAGCCCCTCCAAAAGCAAGAGATGAGATTAGACAACCCAGAGTCTTTGTTTCTCCCAACGATTCAAGCTCTTATCTCGCAACTCACGAGGTCCGTTGCCCTGTTGCATGGAGCATTCTTGCTTGGCGTTCTGTTATCTCGAAGCCGCCGCGTCAACGTCGCCTCGTAACCCGCCATCGCCAGGTACGGAGGAAAGCATCGAAAACTGAAAGACGGAAAACTGCAGCGATCACGCTCCGAGGAACGGCATCCAATGGGCCCCGGACCGGTGCGGCGTCCCAGCAATGACTCCGTTTCGTCGGCCGCGGTCAGCAGCAGCAGCGGCAGCAGCCGTAGTCGCAGCAGCAGCAGCGCCAGCGCCAGCGCCAGCGCCGGCCGCCGCCGCGATGTAACGGCGCCCGCATCACCAGGCTTCCGGCGCCGCGCGACGATCCGCATCCAGGAGGCGCCCGAGCGGCGGCCGCTCCTCGCCGCGCGCGCGGCCTTCGCCCACTCGCTCGAGGGCGGCGACGTCTTCAGCTGCCTCGCGGGCTACGACACCAACACGGTCAACGCGGCGCACCGCCACCTGCCCGTCTACACCAACATCCACCGCATCCGGCGCGACGTGACGGCGGTCGTCGAGGACTACCTCTCGCTCGACCAGCTGCGCGACGTGCGCCTCAACGTGTCGGTCCTCCGGCCGCTGGTCGACAAGCTGTACGAGCAGGACGACATCTCCATCGTCTACTGCCTGCTCGTCAACCGCGCGCAGTTCCTCGCCGAGCAGGCCCACCTGACGAACCGCCAGAACGTCAACTACACGCGCGCGATGCTGTGCGAGCTGATCGCCACGCGCATCCTGCGCCGCTTCAACGAGGACAACGACGACGACGCCGCCCGCAACCTGCTCGTGCTGGCCCACATCCTGATCGCCGGGTTCGAGCCGTTCCAGAACGCGCCGGCCGCGGTGCGCGACGAGGTCGGCGCCAGCACGGCCCACCACCGCACGCTGCCGGCGCTCGAGGTGGCCATCCTGAGCGAGAGCCGGGTGTTCCTGGCGTCGACGACGTGTCAGAAGATGTGGGTTGGCGCTGCGAGGGCGAGGGCGAGAGCGAGAGAGAGAGAGAAGGTTGTGTTGCTGACTGACGTGTCCCAGTGTCGACGCCATCTACGACGGCCGCATCATCTACACCCCGTCGTCCTTCATGGACATCATCCCCGACCGCTACAAGCAGCGGCCCATCTCGCTGTACAACCCCCGCGCCGCCCCGCTGCTCAACCACTACCGGCTCGTCGTGCCGCGCACGCGCAACTACCTCGAGATCATGCAGTTTGTCCTGCTGCTCGGCCTGTACCTGGCCTTCATGAGCGAGCGGGACCCCGCCCAGTTCAGCAAGCTCGAGGTCTGCTTCACCCTCTATGCGCTGGGCTGGGTCCTCGACCAGTTTGCGACGCTCCTGGAGCACGGGTGGTAGGCTGTCTGGATGTTGCTGGGCCGGTGCGTCCCGTGGCTGACTCGCCTGTAGGGCCGTGTATGCGCAGAATCTGTGGTCGTTTCTCGACGTCACCTTTGCCGTCATCTACTGGGCCTACCTGATCCTCCGCATCTACGGCTGGCAGGTGGGCCGGATCGGGCCCGGCCAGCAGGCGCTCGACGTGCTGGCCATCGCTGCGCCGGTGCTGATCCCGCGGCTAGCATTCAACCTGCTCTCGGACAACCTGTTGTTCCTGTCCCTGCGGTCCATGATGTCCGACTTTGCGCTGCTGTCGGCCCTGGCCGCCTGGTGCTTCCTCGGCTTTCTGCTGTCGCTCGTCTGGCTCGGGAGCGGGAACTTCACTGCTGGGTACGTTCAACTGGTCTAGGTGTGTGGGCGGCCGCCGCTGACACTTTGCAGGATCATCAGCAAGTGGATGATTTACATATGGTTCGGCCTGGACGGGTCCGGCATACATTACTCGGTAGGCATCCCGACCCAGCACGCCGTGGTGGGACTGACACGGCCCAGACCGACTTCCACCCGATCCTCGGCCCCGCGCTGATGGTCGCCTTTGCCTTCCTCGGCAACACGCTCTTCCTCACCATCCTCGTCTCGATGCTGTCGACAACCTTCAGCCACATCGTGACCAACGCGCCGGCCGAGATCCAGTTCCGCCGCGCCGTCCTCACGCTCGAGGGCGTCAAGGGCGACGCCATCTTCGCCTACCCGCCGCCCTTCAACGTCGCCGCCATCCTGCTCCTCGTCCCGCTCAAGTTCTGCGTCACGCCGCGCTGGTTCCACAAGATCCATGTCGTGTCCGTCCGGCTCATCAACCTGCCGGTCCTGCTCATCATCGCGCTCGCCGAGCGCCGCACGCTCTGGGGGCCCAACACCGTCATCAGCAGCTCCGCCGCCGGCCTGCCCGTGCTCTCGCCGGCCCCGTCCCTCTCCAAGCCCGCCGCGGGCGCCGCCGCCGCCACGACCCGCCGCCGCTTCTGGGACCGCTGGCGCATCACCACGCACAGCGACATCTCCACCGTCTTCGAGGTCCCGCTGCCGGACGCCGTCCTCGACGACATCGCCGCCGACGACGACATGACGCGCCACCTCATCCGCCGGCAGTTCACGCGCAGCACACCCGTCGACCCAGCACCCGCCCACCCTCACCCAGCACAACAACAACAACAACAACAACAACAACAACAACAACAACAGCAACAGCAGCAGCGGGCAACCCCCGAACACGCGAACCAACCCCCACAGCCGCTTACACATACACCGCAACCTCAGTCTGGAGGACATCGAATCGTCGGCCGGCGCGATAGCATTGCGCCGTTCCCTGGCCTGCGGCCCGTGTTTGGCGACAGCGACGAGGCCGAGGCGGCCATGGAGGATGTCACGTCGCGGCTGGAGACGCTGGAGGAGGGGGTGCGCCGGATCGAGGCGCTGCTGGAGCGGCTGGTTGGTGCGAGTGTGGGTGGGAATGGGAATGGGAATGGGAATGGGAATGAGAGTGCGGGAGGGTCGTCTGGGTCGGGGTAGGGTAGGGGTTGGGGCGGTGGGGGCCCGGAGGAGTGATAGGTTGTGGTGTTTGGAAGATGGCGAGGCGTTGGTATCGCATTGTTTGTTTTTGCTTTATTGTGAGAGGGGCAGCGCCGGGCCGTTGGCTGTTCGTCGCAACCCGCTCGACTTTCGATCAATTTCGGTGGATAGGCCGGCGTGGTAGGGGTTCCCCCTTCATTCCACCAACAAAACCCCCACCCTCGCATCTCGCACCCCCCCCCCCCCCCTCGCCCGCGTCCCAAGCATAAAATCAACCCGCCAACCCAACAAACAAACCGCCAGGCTACATCATTACAAACCGAACCGCGCGCAACCCGCCCAGAATGTGCCGCGTCACCCACTACCGCGACTTCCACTGCGGCCACCGCTGGGCCGCCATCTCCGCCCCGTGCTGCCCCGGCCTCGGCTTCAACACCTGCCCGGACTTTGTCACCGGCCGCGCCAAGCCGCTGCCGCCGCGGCTGGTCGCGCTCGCCGCGCCCTGCCCCACATGGTATGTACATGTGTTGTGCGGCCTCGTCAGGTGCTATACGCGCGCATCGCGCCCACCGGGCTGGATGTTTCTGACGGATGGGGCGGGGATAGTGATCTCAAGGGGGTGTATGACCGCAACCAGACGCGCATGGTGACGCGGGTGCGGTATGGGTTTCGGTGGGGGGTGGGGCCGGATAGGGAGGATCCGGGGTGCGATTTTGCGTGCTGTGTGATGTGAGGGGGGCCCTCGGCGGTTGGGAATGGGGAGGGGGTTGGTGGGTATCTGCTTTTGGGAGCACAGCGGGTCATTTCGGGGCGCATGGAGTTTGGGGGGATGCTGAGTGGCGGTTCGGTGGTGGCATTTATACAGACAGACAGGGAGGAAATGGTAGGGATCGGATGGCAACCGACAACTGATTCGCGTTTTTTTTTAACTGAGAGATGGCGGGTTTCTTGTTCAAGAGTCTATGCTAATGACAAGCTTGGGTTGAGGAAGTGGAGTGCTGTAATACTCACCTTTGGGCCTGATATAGAGGTGGGAGCTGGTACGAAACAGAGGCGTTGGGGTCGAACGATGCTAAATAACAGGACACCCCATCTCACCCAGACCAGAGAACACAACCACAATAGCGACCGGCTCATTTTCACTCCAATGCCGATTTAGTCCTCCAATTCATAGATGGAAACCCCAAATCCAGCTTCACCCCAGCTGTATCACGTGCCCCACCAGAAAAATCCCCTCCCGCGTCATAACCCCTCACTCACAACCTGCCCTCCCTCACCCAATCCGTCCCGAAAGTGAAGCCATCACCACACCACCCGCGCCAACAGCCAACCCCCCCAAAATAAACAAAATGCTGCCCACCCCGTCAACCTCGCACGTCCCGTACGCCCGCGTCTACGAGCCGGCCGAAGACTCCTTCCTGCTCCTCGACACGCTCTCCTCCCCCTCCGAAACAGCCTTCCTCGGCTCGCGCTTCGCCACACCCACGCCGACCCCGCTGGCGCTCGAGATCGGCCCCGGCTCCGGCGTCGTGCTCGCCTTCCTGACCGCGCACGCCCGCACGCTCTTGGGCCGCCGCGACGTCGTGACGCTCGGCATCGACATCAACCGGTTCGCGTGCCGCGCGACGGCCGAGACGGTGCG